>PVKC010008078.1:0-28688 GCA_004027635.1 Crocidura indochinensis | reverse complement strand
AAAAAAAAACAAAAAACAAAAAACAAACAAACAAACAAACAAAAAACTCCAGGTATTATCCCTGAGCACAAAGATGGAACTAAGCTGTGAACACAATGAGGGATGGGACCTGAGACTGAAATGTTAAAGATCTATGACTTTTATTTTCTTTGACATTAAATAGAAAAAAAAATGACTAAATTTAACCTGTTTTGGCCTCTGAAGCTAGAGCTCCCAAAAAATGTTAGCAATGCAATTTACTACAACATGGATGGAACTGGAGTATATTATGCAAAATAAAGTAAGCCAGAGGATTTAAACAAAATTGTATTACTTGGATGTGGGGTTTATGCTTAGTGTTACCCTATAAAGCGTTAAATATCCACAACTTTTAGATCCAAAAAGCACAGGGTGTAATAAGACTGATTAGTTGGAATTTGAAAATAATTGCACAGAAATAACACAGTAAAGGTAGAATAAGGAGTTGGGAAGAGGCTATGAAATTGTCATTAGAAATCTTTTGAGATTAATCTTCTCTATTGGTGAATATAGATAAAGTAAATATAAGTTATGATTCAATAAGACATGTAAAATGTAATTATTTTCTCATATAATAGAAAACTCCTTCACAAAAAGTTAATAGACGAATTCTTTAGTAAAATAGCCAAAAACTTAGTTTATTCTCTCATGTGCATTTGATTCTCAAATGCAGTTTGAGATAATAACAGTTTCACAATTCATATTTTTCAAAGCTTTTTCATTAATGATATGACAATAGTGATATTATTTTCATATTTAAAATACAATAGATTAAATACATTAATAATTAAGTCTTTCATTTTATGATCTCAATTTTGTAATTATTTGGTGAGAAAAATTATCCAACTAGCTAATTGATTTTTGCTTGTCATCTATTCTCATGTAGCAAAAACAACAGATGGTTGTATTTTATTTACAAGAAAAAGAAATTATTCATTCTTTCATGATGTATCCAGGGCATTGAATTTTGGAACACCTTTTGTGAATATAATTATTATTATAATAAAATTATTATACCGAGTACTTATTAGGAATGATATTATTTATTTTTTAGATTTATTAACACTTAAAATCGTTTTAAATAAAACTTACTTCTATAAATAACTAAAGTAATGGTAAGAAAATATCTACTTTATTTCAATAACTAAACTAAGTGTTTAGGAGAAAACAATGAAACAATTTAGTCTTTTGTCCTTAATGTGTAGTAAAAAATTTTAATTCAAATTATTTTTTTTAATATTTTTTTGCATGATTTTTGGGTCACACCTGGCAGTGCTCAGGGGTTACTTCTGGCTCCATGCTCAGAAATTGCTCCTGGCAGACACAGGGGACCATACGGGACACCGGAATTCGAACCGATGACCTTTTGCATGAAAGGCAAATGCCTTACCTCCATGCTATCTCCCGGGCCCCAATTCAAATTATTAAATACAGCAATACCCATTATAACTCATAATAGTGCATAAATGTCATTTTGTTTTTCTGATGATATATTAAAGTTTGAGGCTAACAGGTAGCCATACTTACTAGTTGTCTGTTGTTGGGTCACACCCTGTGCTGGTCAGGGATTACTATTGAGTCAGCACTCAGGAATTACTACTGGCAGTGCTCAGGGGATGATAAGGGACACAGAGAATTGAAAATGACCTACCAGCTGTAAAATTTCTCTGACACAAATATAATCAATTTTGACAATGTCTCTTAGGTATAATCAGACAAATTATGTATTTTTTTTACCCTTTAGTTTATAAAGCAATGGTTTGCAACCACTGGTTCATGGAATAGTTCAGATCTACAGGTGTAGAAAAATATTACTCTTCTGCCTCAACTATAGCAACCAGTCTATCCGTGTAGGAGAGATGATGGTTTTAGGTGCATAAAAATAGAAAAACAAATCTGCTTTAAATTGTTCCCTTTGATTTTATTTTCTCAGCATTATTGTCCAGGTTCATATATATATATATACATATATATACATATATATATACATATATATATAGACTATTACAATATCTTTTTGTCCTGCATTCCCTTGTGTACACCATGGCCTAAACTGACAAAACATTCTAGTTTATCTGGTACACTCTCAGTTTTGTTTACCATAATTATTGAGAACAGACTCTCTTAATCCAAACTTTGAGTAATTATTATATCAGGTATTTTTATTGAAATTATTTGGGAACATAACATATAGATCAAAGCACTGTAACAGATGCAATGTTTAGGAGCACTCAGATTTAATACCTGGCACTGCCAAGAGTGACCCAAAGCAATGAATCATGTGTACCTCCTCGCCACCATTGTGTATGGCCCTAAACAAATAATAGTCTTTGTAAAGTTTATAAAATAAGAAATTTAAAAAGAGTGAATGCACCAAATTACATCTAATTAAAAGATTATAGCACAGGATGACTTTTCAGCTGTGTGTTTGGTTGTTTAGCCCAAACATAAATGGAGTTTATAAGGTCAACTCAAATCAGTTTAAAACATGAACTAGCATTCACTCAGAAAAGTAAATACCTTGATAAACATGATTATCATTATTTATGGCAGATAGAAACCAGTCTATGAGAAAAGAAAGCTACAGTCAAAGAGAAACAGGGCACATATAGATATAATTCCGATTATATATTAGTGTTGATGTGATTACATGGGAGAATTTAGCAGCAGGGTTTTCAGGTAACAGGAAAATTAAGACTGAAAGCATTAAACACTAAATCTACACAAAAATTAATGTGAAATTACTAACGTCAAAGAGATATGGATGTGAATACCTTTATTTTTCCAGCACTTTTTATGGCTATAAGTGCCATTAGAATATTATCAGCATCAATGTTTTATCAAATTTCATTAATAAAAGACGTTCGAACTAGGCAAGTTCCATAGATTCATCCTTTCCTCCAATGAGACTTAAACCAAGTTGTGAAAGATTATGGGAACAGCAGTTCATGAAGCAAAAAGCTAGTCAGATCAGGAGAAGAAGTTGATCCAAAGCCACACCCTGCTGAACCATGCCTGCTGCCTCCATCATCCAGTATCACTGATGCTCTGACTCATTACCCCTTTATGATTCTCTCCAGGTTACCAATCTGAAAAAACTTCTGCTATGTCAGTCTAATATCACCCTGATTTTTTTGGAATGATTATAAGTACCCTTTCCCCAGAACTTCCATCTTCCAAGAATCCTGGAAGCTATAATCATACCCACAAAAGCAGTTACTTTGTTCAAGCTTGTTCAAGCTTGAACCATAAACTCACTCTTTTCCCAAAGAAAATGAAAATCAAGCCTTGAAAGGTATACAGTCATAGGTATACAGTCACACAGCAGAAAGCTGGCCCTCACTGGAAAGGAAGGTGGGTTATGCCTCTGCCCTGCTGAAGCCACATGTGCTTCTTCCATCACCCAGAAAATAATCATTTTGCAAATGACCTTGCCTCATCACTCCTTGATTCATTTTTGGGTTACTAATCTGACCAAACTTCAGGCACAACATTCTTTGGGCTAATATCAGAAATTTTTGTAGAAAATGTGGGCACCCCCTATCTACTTTCTTTTAGGAGGTCTGGCAGCTAAGTACACACCCCTAAAACTCGCAGTATCAATATTCCTGCTTTGATTTCTGAACATCATTTGTTTGATGCTGTCAACCTTATAAGAATATACCAATTTTACTGAATAGACAGCTAATAACAAGAGCTTACAAAACCATCTGCAATTGTATTTTAAAACTTTTTTCCTTCTATTTAATTTTCTTTATATTTTTTTCAGTAACTTTGTTTTCACTTATCTGAAAACAAATGTATTATGATCACATATGTCAAGTATATGATGTATTTTCATTTTTCTTTTTTGTTATTAATTTTTATTGTGACCAAACTGCATTACGAATCTTTCACTGCATCATTTATGGTACAGAGTGACAATGAATAAGTGGCATTCCCACCACCAGTGCTGTCCTCCTTCCACCATGTATCCCATATCTCCCTCCGTTACACCCCCAGACTGCTAGTGCAACTAATCAAATGGTCTCCACTTTACAGTTTGTTGTAGATTGAGCATTCATTCCACCGTCATTGGAGATAAAAAGGATAAGAAAAAAGGGAGAAAAAATTTGGTAACAACTGCCAAAAAAAGAAAGAGAGAAAAAAAGAAAGAAAAATGGAGGAAAAGGAAAAAATACACCTGGCAAATAAAAATAAAAATAATTCACCAAATAATAACCACAAGGGTGAAAAAGAAAGAGAAACGTGGAAGAAAAAAAGAGAAGGAAAATAAAGTCAAAGACTAACAAATTGAAACAAAACAAGAAAAAAGTAGGGGCTAGAGTGGCAGGGTTTGGCTCTCCCCCCATTTTTTTTTTCATAGGCACAGTAAGTATTGGGGAAGAAAGGGAATTCCCGAGGCCTAAGAGATTCAGGGTTTCTCCATCCTTGAAGCATGCCATCATGGGATCAACCCCTGTCTCCATATATACTCATTACCCCATCCCAAAGGCTTTTTTGTGGTGCCAGGAAACTTTCCTCTCAGTTGTGTGTGAGAAAATCAAGACACTGTAGCTAACAATCTTGGTATTTGAGCGGGTTATAGGTCAGGGTCTAGGATAGAGTCTCTACGGTTCCTATCCATTGTTGCTGTGTTCAGTCTTCTGTAACACTTGCTCCCTGTTTTCGTTCAGTCCCTAAGCCGAAGCCTAGGATATTATGGATCCAAAGGTTCTGCTCAGTCTCTGTTGTCCAAGTTGGGCCTCTGCAGTAAGACATCTTGTTTTGTTGTTGGAGTCCTGGGCTACATTTTCAATATACTTTTAAAGCATTCTCTAAAAATGTTCTTTATTCTAGACAGTTCCTAGGAAAGGAAACAGAATGCCAAAGATTTGGATGATAACACTCAAATAGATCTTTAAAATCAGTCTTTATGTTGACGTGACTTTCTGCACTGACTCCAAGCTGAAACCATAAACAATTCATATATATATATATATATATACATATATATACATATATATATTGTAGATGGCCCCTATCATGTATTGCCTCTCCCCTACCCCTGTGTCTGTTCTACCCCCTCATCTCCCAATACTGATCCATTATCTTCCCCTAATTTAACCCTCTTTACCCTTAGTTCCTAACTTGGCACCCAGACCAACTTCCTGCCCCAATAGACCACCTTCTAGCTCCTCAGTGAAAGACACCCTCTGGGTTCCCATTCTCATGCCTCGGCAAAGAACTACAACCGGCATGCCTGCTGACTCATACTTGATGATGTGTTTTCTTTAAATAAAGTAAAAATACTAAATAAAGATATTTTATATTATAGGGTCAACATCTCTTTCATGAGGTTCTAAGGTGATCAACGTAACTGAAAGGAATTTTGGTTCTTTATAATATTTTAATTGACAATAGAAATTATATTTCTTTTCAGTTTTACCTGTAAATACTTTATCTGCAATTGTATGCTTTTATATATGTATACCTTTATAAAACATATACATAATTATATGTATAAAATTTATCATATAATATATAACATATATATTTGACATATTCAGGGAATTTTTAGCCAGGCAATTAATTAAATGTTAAGTGGATTTAACAAGGGAAGATATTTTATGTTGATATTCTTTGTCCTGATTACTTATAGTTAGTCTTTGGTCAGCAGAAAATTTAACTCTAAGTTAAAGTACAGAGAAAATATAAACCTTATACTTTTTATCACTCTTTTAAATAGATATGAAAAAAGTAAGATTCTAATTTTGTATTATGAAACTCAATAACCACTAGCCTCATGTAGCTAGTTATATTTTAATTATCTAAAATGTATATCCACATCTCAGTTGGTTAAATGTCATAAACTAGAACCTGCTACCATTAGAAAACATATATACTACAGAACTTTCTCTAAGACAGTGATGCTCTAGCAAAACTATAGAAATAGAGTCTATAATTCACCATGAGAAAAATAACCAGAGGAAATGGTTTTAGTTTAAACTAAAATATTACCACTGACTTAAATATATCATTTAAGTGAAAATTGTTTGAAATATTGCACTTATTACTGCCTAAGTCTTAATAAGTCTAATAAATGAGAATCATGTGTTCACATAAAATTGAGCTCTAATTAACCCAAAAGATATCACCATACCAAAATAAGCCTAGACAAATAGTAGACACATAGTAACCTATATGTCAGGTAAAGGTATAGTGTTTTGTTTTTATGCTTGGGACTATAGAACACTTAGCTACTTACTGCAAACAAAAGAACACATTTTCAGCATCAATGTAAGGTATAAATAAAAAATAAGTGATGTCAGTTTAGACTTTAAGTAATGTAGAAAATAGAATTATTTTGTAATCAAATTTGCTTCAATTACACAGTATGTGAGATAATTTAACTCACTCTGTGAAACAGCTGGTTTGCTACTGACTATTTGTCTATTTTGGACAGGTGGAAATTGAGGCTTTGAAAATTCTTTAAGAAAGAAAGCAATGTTAAATTTGTTGTTACACATACAGAAAAAGGTTGAGAGAAGAAATATTTGCAATGCCAACTTAAAATATAAAGAATGAAATGACAAAATGCCTTAGAGAAGGGTTTGGGGTATTTAGTATGAAATCCCTATTATCTTTTTCAAGGAAGTATATTATATTTCACATTCTATGTTCTGCATATTGAGATTATAGCTCTCTTTGGCCAACAGCAAAAACCTACTCCATCAAG
This sequence comes from Crocidura indochinensis, assembly GCA_004027635.1. NCBI lineage: Eukaryota > Metazoa > Chordata > Mammalia > Eulipotyphla > Soricidae > Crocidura > Crocidura indochinensis. The sequence goes on along the minus strand of PVKC010008078.1, from coordinate 21,952 downwards.
TAAGAATACAAAGAGACGAAGTACTACTTATTCTATCTTTATTCCTACAAAAGAGGGGTATCTAGAAATACAAAAAAGAGAATGTTGTGAGACAGAAAGTACATATTTTCTCCTATTCTGAAAGAAAAATTCAATCAAAGTATAAATCTTCAGAGGATGAAAAATAACAGATTCCATTCAGAGTGGAGGCTTCCCCCAACCCCGTAAGTTACTGCAAGGAAATTAATAAAAATATGAAAAGGATGCAATGTGATCTTAGAAAATACTAAAATGTAATCACCTTGAATCACTAAACAGTGACATGAAGGAGTTTAATTTACTCTATGAGCCTTTTACATTAGGCCAGAAGGTACACTTATAACAGCTGCTTAATCTTAACCTCAGGATTTTACAGCTCATGAACTTTTGTATTGACATTAATGAATAGCCTCAGTAAGGTATAATACTAATCAACATAGATATCTTGGTTTCTTTAGAAAATTAATAAGGAGAGCTATCTAGATTAGAATTTACTGTGAATATCTTGAGAATTCTTTGATGATGAATATTGATTGATTGGGAAAAATAAAAACATTTTGTAGGTGATGGTGTGGGAAATTACTACACTATATCAACTCATCTACAAATTTCATTATTTTTCCCTCTGTTATCATGCCTCAAGCAATGAGTGCTGAATAAGATAGCAGTTTGGCAATTAGAAATTAGGAAACTTGGGAAAGCATCCAGTTCATTAGCAAAGTAATTAACTGTTTCTTAAGACAGATAATACTGCAAAGAAACGTAATTAATGGTATTAATTTATTGACACCAAGAAACAGAATTTTCTGAGAATGAAACATAGACTAAACAATCAATTCTTGCTTTTCAATAATAAGATAACATCTACAACATGTAGAATGCTCACCACTCTGATTCTTATGCTAAGTTACCCTACTTTCAAGTAAGCAGCATTAGTATCAAGGAACTATACACATATGACAAAGATGGGAGCCCAATTTAAGAGATAAGAGATAAATAAATACAATAAAACACGTGTGGCAGGTTTTTGTTTGTTTGTTTATGCATAGGCACAGCAAAATATGGGAAAAGTAGAAAGAAAAAAACTCTGGCTTAAATACAGAGACACCTGCCTTACCCATGAAGCATCCTAGCATAATGCCAACTACAGGCTCCAGGAATACTAAATTGTCTAATCTCAAAGTCTTTCGCTGTGGTCCCAATTAAACTTCTTCACAATCATGGTTGTAGTGGTTTGGTTTGGAAAAATAATATACCCTAGAGCCTAAGAGAAAAATATTAAAGAAAAAATGGTGAAAATGAAAAGAAAGAAATGTCTGCCATCAAGGCAAGTTGGTCGCAGAAGAAAAATAGGACAATGATGGAGGCCAGTGATAAAGGAAATAGTGTTAAAATATTAAATGTTATAATCTCAAAATTAATAATTTTATCATTGTAATTCAGAGTATTTAGATTAAAAATAAATAAAAGATAAGATGAACTATTCAGCATTTTGCATTGGTTATGGCATGCACTCATTGTATTTATGGTGGCTTACTACTACTAGATTAATTAAAGTTTGTTTTCTCCTGTCCTATAATGGAATTTTTTGCATTTGTGATAGCAAATTAACATTTTATTTATATTGAATGTTATGAATATGACAATTTTTTCATTCATAGATAATTTTATTATAATCATTTACATGCCAATGGGTTTAAAGTACCTCTAATATATTTTAGCACAAAGCCAACATTTCCTTTTTTAGAATAAAACATACTTGTATACATATATAGGCCTGTATATATTCTTCTCTTAAATTTTCTCTATGCTATTTCACTGATCCTGTAGATTTAGTATTTATAGAAACAACCTAAAGGAACCAACAATGTTCAACTAAAACAAATCATTTGATTCTGAACTCTGTACTGCATTTACCAAATGGGTGAGAGTAAGCTAAGAGAATAAAGGGGATTCAACAAATAGACTATGGTAGAGAGATATAGGAATATGTATTATATATAGACTTTGCATGATACATTTTACACCTAAAATGAGTAAACATTTATATTCTTGTACATATTAACATTGATGACTTATGCTAACTCAAAAATATATAAATTAAGTTTATTTCCCCTTTTGAAGAAATATGGATTCTCTCCTGAATACATATATCTTTTTCTCCCTTACTACGTGTTTCTCTAATTTTCTAAATAAAAGTATTTTGCTTCACTTTAAAAAACGTATAAATTAAAATAGGAGAAATTGGAAAAAGGATGCCATAGGAATGGAGTAAAAATATAAGTAGGTAAGTTTAATTTTATAAAAATTAAGGGTGTATATTTTTCAAATTGCACTTTTAAACAAAAGATGAGCCACCAACAGAGGAAATAGTTGAAAAACAGATATCTTCTAAATATCTTGCATCCAGAATAAATTTTGTACTTCTAAGATTCATCAAGAAAGAACCAAGGGTCCAGGAGATAGCATGGAGGTAAGGCATTTGTCTTTCATGCAAAAGGTCATCGGTTCGAATCCCCGTGCCCAATATGGTCCCCCGTGCCTGCCAGGAGCAATATCTGAGCATGAAGCCAGGAGTAACCCCTGAGCACTGCCGGGTGTGACCCAAAAACAAACAAACAAACAAACAAAAAAGAAAGAACCAAAATAACTCAATTAAAATGGACATACAATTCTAATAGATGCATTACTGAATAGGGCACATAAATTTCCACTAACCATAATTAAAAGTTCAATAACAGATTTATTAGTCAAAGGCTAAGCAAAACAAGAACAAGATAACAGTGTAAATTCACTAGAATGCAAACTAGCTGCCAATATCAAATGTTCTTGAAGATGGAAAAAAAAACAGACTCACTGATAGTGGGCATTGAAATGGCAACATAAACAACTTTAAAACATAATTTACAGTTTCATGCACAGCTAAACATGTCTTAATACATGATTCAGCAAGCTTCTCTTTGTTTACCTGAATGAGTTGAAATTAGTGTAAAAAATCTTGTACACTAAATGCAGCTTTGCTCATAATAGTTAAAAATAAAAAAGAGAGGCAGTCAAGATGGCCTGTAGTAAGTAAATGAATAAGATTCATCCTTATAGCATCTGAATACTGTTATACAACAAATACCAAGCCATAAAAATAGATGCATTTTAAATAGATAGAAGTAATAAAAGACAGACTGAGAAGTAGTTTCCTTGCAATATAATATTCAATAAACTACAGAGACAGTAAAAAGAATGATACCTGATAAAATTTTGTGGGTAGGAGAAGATTGATTTTCAGGTTAAGAAAAAGTAATATTTTTCTAGTGACATATTCTGTATGATAAAATAATTATTGATGTACTAAACTATGAATTTGCTAAATCCATACAATAAAATCAAATCTATATATAAAGCATCTTTAATTAAATAATATTTAAAACTTTTTATATTAGTATAAAAGTTGTCCCCACTAATATAAGACATGAACAACATGAAACTATAGGGAGAAAGGTAGATGATAATGAAAGAGTACCTTTTATTCTTTTTCTGTAAGTCTTAGACTGTTTAAATTAAAACATATATATTATAAATAAATTCATTATAAAAATTTTAAATGTTCTTAATCTAGAAAAATAATCATTTCTGTATTCAGTTTTAAAAGAATTCTTTTTGAAGCGACTCAACACTTAACTTTAAAATACTGTCAATAACCTCCATCCATAGCAATTAGTACAATACCAGAAAAACTAATTGTTATTTTATTGGAGAGAATAATTGTGTCATTAAAGTCTTCCTACTGAGATTTCTCATTAGAATAACTTACAGTAATAAAACATTTACCAATTAGCAATAGATTTATATCCAAATCAAAAATACTCACTTCCTTGTTAATTTATAAATAATTTACATGATTTTATTAGTTATAAACCTGGACTGTTTAGCTTAATATTCTGATTAAAATGCCTCCTTAAATTTATAGGTAAAATGTTAACTATTTTATTGATCATTATAGATTAATATTTTATCTGATTTTATTTGTAGAATTTTCCTTAAGTTTCAGACACAGTCTCCTGATTTTATAGACGAGGGAATTTAAGCTCAATGAAATAAACTTGAGGATATACAAAATATTCTAACAATTTCATTACACTGAAACCAGGCCCAAAGATATTAAAATCTGAGGTTAGCATATTAAATCATAAACTTTAAAAGCATGGTGGAGTAGTGAGATGAGTTGAGGAGAGGGCAATCTGGTAGAGAATGTAGTGCTGGTAGAGAATGTATAGAAAACCCTGACATAATTGGTAAGGTAAATAATAGTACCTAAACTTGAAAAAAATATTTGTGACAAGAAAGAAATCACAACACTTAAGGTACTTGCCACTCTAGGTGCCAAACAAAGGATAGATTTCCCACATAAATCTGGTGTTCTGAGCATAGCCAGGAGTAATTCTTGCAAGGTATGGATTTCCCCCACACACACAAATAAAAAAAAAAGCAAAAAAAATAGTTCCCCATAATAAATTTAAATTAGTAATTATTTGGTTGGGTATATTTGTCCTTATTTTGTCTTTTCTTCTTCCAAATTTAGATAATAAAAGTTTGAGCTATTAGAAACTTCAAGCATAGTTTTACAAGTGAGTTGGATTATGCCTTAGAAAACCAATAAGAGAATGTACTTATCATTATGGTGCTTATGACCTTTAATCTACACTTTATGAAATGTGTTATCCAGTTTTGTTTTGTTTTGTTTTTTGGGAGGGGGACACACCCAAAAGATGTTCAGGGCTTATATCTTGCTTTGCAACTAGAGATCTTCCTGGCAGAACTCACGGAACTATGTGGATGAAAAAGAATTCTTTCAGGACCATTTATTAGGCAAACAACTTAGCCACTGTACTGTCACCATTCTCTTGTTCTATGATCTTATAATGTGGTTTCTCTCTCTTTCTCTCTCTCTTTCTCTCTCTCTTTCTCAGTGTGATAATAAATCAGAAATGATAGTTATTATGAGAACTCTAGTCTACTACTTTACAACCCACTATTGTGGGCCACTAAATATGTGTCAACTGGTCACCATGTCTCAAAATTTATTGGTTTTGGAGAAGATGTAAAGCTAGGCATTTGTAGTTACAACACTATTTACATATATTATAGGGACTTGATGCAAATGAGTATGACAAAAATAGTCATCTAGAATTTCCACAGACAGAGTTCCTAATCATTCTACTATCTTGAGGAAAAATACCAACCCTCAGTACTGGTGAAAGAAAGGTTCTATATTCTCCTGTTTTCTAAGAAACCGATAGCCCTAGTTCCCTATCCAGAATAAAATCAATAGCCATACTAAGTTTAGCCTTCAGTCTCCTTGTTGTCAGATTAAAGACTTCCCTAAATACACCATTCAAAAACCAACATGCAAACTGGCCATAAAAGGTAGAAAAAGTTCAGAATCCTTATTCCAGATAAAAGATTTGAAATATTCAGAGAAAGTCAACCTAATTCTTTTAATAAACTATTCTGACCTATCATTATAAAGTGAAATCAGGGGCCCGGGAGATAGCATGGAGGTAAGGCGTTTGCCTTTCATGCAAAAGATCATCGGTTCGAATCCCGGTGCACCTTATGGTTCCCCGTGCCTGCCAGGAGCAATTTCTGAGCATGGAGCCAGGAGTAACCCCTGAGCACTGCCGGGTGAGACCTTCCCCCCCCCAAAAAAAAAAACAAAAGAAAAGTGAAAAATCAAACTATTATCTCATGCCTACTTCGAATGGACTCTGCCTATGTCTATTTCTGTCAGGGCTCTCTTTTTATTCTTTAGGAAACTCATTTGGTGGTTGAATATTTAGTAAATTATTTTTTTCCTTCAAAAGCCTGTTCCTGTCTAATGATGCAATTTTTATCATTAAGATATATAGAAATCTCTATAATTAATGAATTTCGAGTTTAAGTACTGAAGCACTACTCATAAGTATTGAGAATATTTATAATAAAAAATGTAACCATAAAGTTAAAAAACTGGGAAAATCTTGACTGTGCTCAAGATCATTCCTTCACAACTTGCATTATGTGGTACTGGGACTGAATCCTGGTTGACTACACACAAGACCATGCCTTAAATGTAGATACCATCTTTCTAGCCCCTCACCTCAATATTTAAGCAGTCTTAGGAAAGAAAGTTTTAGTGATAAAAATCTATATGAGTTGGTAAGTTTTACATGGAAAAATTGAACAAATTGAAAGTTTAAATGAAGAAGACTTGAAAATACATTGCTAAGAAGAAAGAAATCAAGGAAAACTATTCTATTTCCTTATCTCCATATAAATGTAGAAACTGAAAGTTAATAATAATCATGCTGATTGTAAATGATTATGAACCACCTGACAAATACTATGTAGAACATTATTAAAACATAATATATGTATATTTAAGGTTTTAATTTAAAATATTTTAATGTTTTAGCTTTGATGATGGTTGTATTTTACTTGTAGTAATGACTGAATTGGCCAATAAAATCTTAAGATCATTACTGTTACATAATCTGCAACAAAAATGTATAATAAAATAGAATATGTAATAATTGTCCTCACTTTCTGAAAATAAAAAAATGATTTTATAAAGTAAATATAAGTGCAAATGACATATCTTTAAAATATACAATCCCAAAGAGAGTTTTGAGTGTGTTAATATTTTAATTATTAGTTTAAACACTTGGTATATATGAGTTTAATACTGTATAATAAAACTAAATAATTATATAAAAATCTCAACATTTGTGACCTTTTAGGGTCTCTGAGACAAATAAAGACTTGTTGATCATGAAAAAAAGGAAAGAAAGGAGGGGATGAAAATTGGGACAAATATTTTGAGTTGCAAGTGCAATGATTTCAATACAAAACCATTGCATAAAACTCTCAAATTTCACTTACAATAACTGCTTAGTCATTTTAGTGTACAACCCACATGCTAATGCAGCAGCCCAAAACTAATAGTCTAAAATGTGCTTACCTGTAAAACACAAAAGCACAACTCACAAAACTATCTTCAGATTTATCTCATAGCAAGAAAAGAAAAAGAAAAATCTAACCCTAATATACCAAGCAAAAAACAGAAAATGTAAAATGCAGACATTTCTAAAATCTAAGACATACAAAGTTTAGAATGTAGTTATTGAAGTACACAGATAGATAGGGAAGGACCCCTCATGGTAATAAGTTCTTGGGATATAATAAAAGTAATTGTGACATAATAAAATGAAGGAATAGAATTTAAAGAAATTACTCTTGTCACAAGCCATTACTCATTTCACTAGCCATCAAGCTACTAGGACACACCTTGTAATTGAAGACCTAAAAAGAGAAGTTCAAACAAAAACAAAAGCCAAGAAAGGAAGGTCAATGAGGACCAACTGATTGCAACCTTTCCATTGGCACTCAACTTAAGGACAAATTTTGTAGGGAGTCCTCATGAAGTTGGTTGAACAAAACCTTATAGAAACCAACTTGGAACAAAGAAAATATGCACATATGCTCCTTGGGATTCATGCGTTAGGTGGTGCTCACATGTGTGTTGCCAATGCTTGTGCATAGTACCCACAAACACATGTCACCTGCAACTCTGCTCTTGAGATGTGTACTTTCATACTTTTCTACTTTCACACTGGGATGTATTCTGGGGTGCTTTCCATCTTTGGAGAAGCCCAAGTTCTCTATTCAGTGAGTTAGTTACTCTTTCTCCTATCTTGGAATTTTTTAAATGAAACCTAATTTCACTTCACTGCTTGTCATCTTCTGAAATTCATTTCTGAGAAAAATATGAAGGACCCAAAAGTCGTGGATAAGGTATAGAAATCACTTCGCTTTATTTACTGCAAAGACTCATACTCATGATTTCTTCAGCCTGTCCCAGGTGACAGAGGTTGCTAGGAAGAAAGCAGCAAAGTCTCAGGACTGCCACTGCTCTCATTCCAACTTCACACAAGTCACTTAGCATAAAAAAACCTAAGTCCTGATACAGTAATTTAATATCTGAAGAATAGAAAGAACTAAGATGAAAATCTGAATAATAAAAAGAAGAAAAGTTTATATTATTTAAATTTGAGATATGGGGTCACACCTAATGGTGATCAGGGCTTATCCTCAACTAAGCACTCAGGAATTAATCCTGGTGGGGAAAAGAATCATTTGTGACACAGAATTTAAACCTCAGTCAGCCACATGCAAGACGAATGCCTACCCAACATTCTATTGCTCTGGATCCAAGGGAAAAAATTAAAATAATGTAAAATATAATTCACAGAAATAAAAGGTATGAATATCTTGATTAAAATAATTTAGTTACTTATTAATAAAATAAAAGTGATGAAAATTAGAATGGCACATGGTCATTTCATAGTATTGTTATGGAGAAAAAGTGAGTCAAATAAAGTACTTCTCAGTGTGCATTTCACAAAGAGAGTATTATAAAAATTATGAAACAGTGAGCTTTAGTGAAGCCCAGTGATAATAACACTGAACCTACCTTAGCAATTACAGACATTGAAAGCAATAAAAAATTCCTCAAGCATCAAGGAAAATATCACTTAATGTGATAACTATATATTCATTCCTCAAACTCCTATGATATCTCAAGATCAGTAGTATTTAATGATTCTTTGTTCTTTGTTTCAATTTAATTTTAGTATTTTTTTCTTTTTTTAAATATAATTTCTTTATTTAAGCACCATGATTATAGAAATTTTCCTAGTTGGGTTTCAGTCATAGAATGTATTGCCCCTCAATTGGTGAAATTTTCCAGCCAAAAAATGTCCCTCATTTTCATTTTCCTCCAAACCCTTCCCCATTTTGAGACACGCATTCTGCTTCTCTCTCTCTCTCTCTCTCTCTCTCTCTCTCTCTCTCTCTCTCTCTCTCTCTCTCTCTCTCTGTCTCTCTCTCTTTCTCTCTTTCTCTCTTTCTCTTTCTCTCCCTTCTGTCTTCTCTATTTCTTGTCCCCTTTTCTCTCCCCCTCTCTTCTTTCTGGCACTGTGATTTGCACTATTGTTAATGTTAGGGGGGTGTTGCCATGCATGTCACTTTATCCCTTTCAGCAATTGGTTCTTGTCCAGAGTTATCAGTTCCAATCCCTTCTCTAATCTAACAGCACCGACCTGCTCCTTGTGGCAAGCTACTTTTCAAGGATTGTCTACCTCTTGACCCTTATCTCTTTGGTCTCCAAGTATTATTATATACTGTCTTTTATTTTTCTATGCACCACAGATGAGTCAGACTATTCTATGTTTATCCCTCTCCCTCTGACTCATTTCACTCAGCGTAACAATCTCATAACCATCCATGTATAAGCAAACTTCATAATTTCATTTTTTTAAACTGCATAGTATCCCATTGTGCAGATAAGCCACTATTTCTTAAGCCACCCATTTTTTTTAGGTACTTGATTTGTTTCCATATTGTGGCTATTGTAAAAGTGCTCCAATGAACATAAGAGTGGAGAGGGCATTTTTTGTATTGTATTTTTGTATTCCTCGGATAAATCCTAGGCTTGTATTGCTGGGTCATATGGAAGCTCACTTTCCATATTTTTGGAGGAATATCTATGTTGTTTTCCAGAAAGTATGGACTAGACGACATTCCCACCAGCAAGGAATGGAAGTCCTTTTCTCACTACATCCATAACATAGTAACCAGGCAAGACAAAAATATCAAAGGGATCTAAATAGGAAAGGAAGTAGTCAAGCTCTCACTGTTTGAAGATAATGTGATAGTATATTTAGAAATTCTTAAATACTCTTAATGTAAGTGGAATAAATGCACCAAGCAAAAATTAGAGTTGCCAAGAGGTTTTTAATGCAAAACCTGGTGCTGGAGAAGAGGACAAGCCCAATCTAATTTAATCTTCAGCCACCTCAATTCATTAATCCCTGAACACAGAGCCAGGAGTAAGGCCTGAGCACTGCTGAGTATGACCCAAAAAGCATAAAAAAAAAAAAAAACCCAAAACCAAACCAAACCAAGTTGCATATTGTGGTGAAGAAACTTTAAGACAAAAATAGATTTATTGTAAAGATATGAAAAAATTGCTTTAGCTGATGAAAAGTATAGAGATGGAAACATTTATTTTTACATACTTATATTTTATTAATTATTTTTTATTTAAAGCATAGTGAATTACAAAGTTATTTATGGTTAAGTTTTAGACATACAATATTTAAGCACCAATCCCACATGCATTGTCAAACTCCCTACACTAATGTTCATTCCACACTTTCTTCACACTTACTTAGCCTGCCTGCCATCATAACAGTTATCTTTATAACTTTGGTTATTAAATTTTGGGTCTCTTTATTTCATTAATATTGTTGCTATGTTTTAGATAGTTCTGTCCTTATTTGACACCATCAATGCATTTGAGTCCCTTAATTCCTGTTATATCACATCTCTATTCCCCCACTCATTTTCTTTACTTTTTCCAATTATACACTGGAATTATTAGTGTTCAAGACAATCTCCATTTAAACTATTGCAATCATTCATGCAGTTATTCTAAATATGGAACATAAGTAATATTTTGTATTTGTTCTTATTCTAGATAATTCATATAACATAATATCACAAATTCCATTGCAGTTAATTTCAGTAAATGAATTGCTGTGAATGTATGATTGCATCATTTTGTATAGCTGTATAGTATTCTACTGTATATCTCATAACTCATAACCCACTTATTTGTAGTTGGACTTCAAAGTTTGTTCAAATTCTTAGCTATTTTACTGAGTGTTGTGATGTATAGTCAAGGTATATGTCTTTATGAATGATTTTTTCTATCTTGGGGATAGATACTCAAAAGTGGAATTGCACCTCAATTCTGAGTTTATTATTCATGCTATTTTCCATAGGGGAAGAACCAGACAATATTGGTATCAGCAAGTCTGAGGTTTCCTTTTACACCATATCCCCATCAAAGCAAAATGTCCCCAGTATGTTTGATATGTGCAAACCTAACTGGTATAAGATGATATCTCATTGACTTAATTTGAATTTCCCTAATGATATGTGATGATGAGAGTTTTTTCACGTGCCTGCTGGCCATCTGTTTGTCTTCCTAAGAGAGGTTTCTATTCATTTCCTCTCCCCATTTTTTATTTTCTAGTGGAGCAGTTTAATCATTTTGAGTACTTTGTATATCCTACATATCAACACTTTTACCTGCTGTGTTGAATGAAAATATTTTCTCCCACTCAGTTAATTTTTAGTTTTATACCATGTTTCTTTTGCCTTAAAGAAACTTTTTAATTTTTTGATATAGTTTCACTGGAACTATATATTTTAATTATACTATATTATATATTATTATATAAGTGGATTATAGTTCCATTTGTTCAAATTTTATACTTTATTCAGTATATTTTATACTGTAGTATTTGCCCTTGGCATCATATTGTTGAAGATTTCTTTGAGATTTAGGTCTTGTAGCGTTCAGTCTATGTTTTCCTCAAGGCACTTTATATATTAAGATCTGCTGTCGAGGTCTTTGATCCATTTTTAGTTAACTTTTGTATAAGGTCTGAGTTATGGATTCAGCTTTAATTTCTTACACATGGATTTGTGGTCATATATTCCATTCTAATTCAATGGTCTGAAAGTCTGTCTTTATTCTGATACCTGCTGTTTTAATCATATGGTTTTACATTATATAGCTTCATATTAGATAATGAAATACCACCCATTTTTTTGTTTTTCAGTACAGTGTTGGTTATCCGGGGTTTTATATCATTAGAGACAAACTTATATTGATTATTCTAAGTCTGTGCAGTATGTAGTCTTAATTTGAATAGAATTGCATTGGATCTATATAATTGTTTAGGCAAGATGGTCGTTTCGATAATACTGATTTTTCTGATCCATAAGCATGGATTTTGCCATTTTCTTATTTTTTTTTTATTTCTTTGAATGTTTTGAAGGTTTTTATAGTATAGATCTCTCACCTCTTTTGTAAGTTGAATCCTAGATACTTTTGATGTTTTTGACACTGTTTAAAATTGGGTAGATTATTTTTTAGCTCTGACTTATTATTTGTAAAAACGTAATGTAACCATTAGTTTTTAGGCACGTGTGTGCCTGTTTGTGTTAACTTTGTAACCAGATACTTTGCTGTATTGTTTTTTGTTGTTGTTGTTGTTTGTTTCAAAGAGCTTTTGAGAAGATTCTTTAGGGTCTTGAATGCATATAATTATGTCACTGCATTAGAGGTATTTTGACTTCCTCTTTTGCAATTTAAATCCATTTTATTTCCTTCTGTGCCTGATTGCTCTGCCTTGTGCTAGATGTCAGCAAGGATGTTTTCAGCTTTCACATTAAAAATAATATTGTCTATGTACTTATATAGATAAATTTTATTATATTGAGAAAAGTTTCTTCCATTCCTATTTTGATGAGAGTTTTAATCATGAATGGTTGTTGGATCTTGTCAAATGCTTTCACTGTCAATTAATAAAGATCATGTGTTTTTATCTTTCCTTTTACTTAAAAGATATTAATAGATTTACATATATTGAATAATAATTTCATCTCTGGGATGTGTTTTTGGATTTGGTCTGCAAGAATATTTTGAGGAAGTTTGCATCCATGATCATCAGTGAGATTGGTCTGTAGTATTCTGGCTTGGTAGTTTCTCTATCGACTTTAGCAATCAGCATAATATATCTTAGATATTTTGGAATGCTTAAGGATCAATTGCAGTAATATTTCTTTGAATGTTTTATAAAATTCTCCTATAAACCTATCTGGCCCTAGATTTTTATTCTTGGGGAGATTCTTAATTACTATTTTATTTTCTTTGCTTGTGATTTGCCTGTTTAGGTCTCATCATTCAGTTTTGGGAAATTATATGTTTCCAATAATTTGTTAATTTAATCTAGGATCTCTAGCTTAAAGTAAAGTTCATAGTAAGCTCTCATGATGCCTTAGATTTAAGGGGAACCCATTTCGATTTCTCCCCTTTCATTTTTGACCCTTTTTATTTGAGCACATTTTCTATTTTTTCCTTGTGAGTATTGGCAATGGTTTGTCTATATTGTTTATTCTTTTGTAAAACTAGTTTCTTGTTTCATTGATTCTTTGTATTGCTTTCTTGGTTTCTATATCATTGATTTCTTCTCTGCTTTGGTTTTTTATTATTCTCTTTTACTAGTGTTTAGGTTCCTTTGATGTTGGTTCTCCAGATATTCAAGATGTGACTTTAGGTTGCTTATTTTATCTTTTTATTTTTTCTTTATGTATATATATATACATATACCTATATGCATATAGGTGTATATATAATATGTATATGCATGTATATAATATATGTATAAAATATACATATATTGCTATAAATTACTGATTTCTCTTTGTTGCATAGATTTTGGTGATACTTTTTACATTATCATTAAAAAGGAATCTTTTTATGTTTTTCTTGACTTTCTTTTTGATCTAGCTGTTATAAAACAACATTTGTTCAGTCTCCAAATGTTAGAGTTTCTCCACACCATTTTATAACCAATCTCCTTCACTATGGCATTATGGTCTGATACAATGCTTGTGTTTGAAAATTTTTGTAAATGAGACATATAAAAAATGTGATCTATCTTATATATTGTTCCATGTTTACTAGACCAGAAATTCTATAGCTGTACCAGGCAAAATATTCAGAAACATATCATAATGTTCATATAAAAGCATATGTGATCACTCTTATTACTGAATCTAGAGATGTGTTTGGAGAGTTTAGTTCACAAAAGTAAATATAAATAAATGTAATGTCAAACTAAAAAGGTGTCTGTACAAAATGATTAAATAAAAAGCTTTTGAATTTGCACAAAAAAGGAATTTTTGATTCAAAACAGTTGCATAATTGTACATTGCATAATTAATATTCAAAATATACAAAAAACTTCTACATTTCATGAAAACAGAATATCCAGAAACACATCTCAAAATATGACACACCAATAGGCATATAAAGAGATGTTCATCATTTCTTATCTTTGTCACTATTTTTATCTCTTACCACTGATATCACTGTTATCTCTTATCAATCTTATCACTGAAATGCAAACAAAAGCATTACAAGATAGTGTCTCATACCATAAACTTAGATTTATTCAAAAGACAAGAAACAGTGTTTGGAAAAGCTATGAATTAAAATAATTCATTACACACTTTTGGGAACATAAACTGACATGAATAATATGAAAATGTATTAAAAGTCCTCAAAAAGGGGCTGGAGTGGTGGCACTAGAGGTAAGGTGTCTGCCTTGCAAACACTAACCTAGGATGAACCTCAGTTTGATCCCCTGGCATCCCATAAGGTCCCCCCAAGGCAGGAGCAATTTCTGAGCAGAAAGTCAATAAACAAAATAAAACAAAAATCCACAAAAAGATAAAATAAATAACTTATAAAACATAATATAAGTTATAATATTGATAAATATTTATTGAAATATTCAAAAGCATATATTCAGTTACATGATATTTGCAGCATACAAAAGCAAAGACCAGAAAATAGTTAAGTGTTTATTAACAGGCTGCTGTATAAATGTTAATAAAATTATATATGTGCATACACACATACACCCATTATACAATACTATTTAGGTATAAAATTAAAAAGGAAAGGTTGGTCTAAAGAACATAACTAGTGAAATAAGCAAAACTATCATTTAAGTTATTTGTATATAAATAAAGATAGATTAAATAAATTATAGTTTTTATTTGAAATCCATAAATATGATTTAATTACCTTGATAAAAGAGAAAAGGGATTGGGATAAATTAGGATAAAAAGGCAAGACTTTTTCTTCTAAGTTTTCATACTAAGCAGAACCAAAACAGGTGAAGTTAAAGAAAAAAAATATTTATAAATACAAGAAACAAATAAAAATAAATTTGAAAAAAATTAATTAAATAAACTAAGTGATGGAGGATGTTACCTTTGCATTTGGGAATAAACTCACTAAGAGGTATTATTATAGTGGTATTAAACATACAGAGGAATTATAGGCATCCCCATTAAATCTTCTGAGATATTCTTGTCAGGGTTGAAAACCAAGACATATATTCATCCCACACTGTGGTCTTGTTGAGTTTGAGAACTGATTTGAAGCAATAAGGGGTCAGATAGTATTCTTGAGCTGGAGATCCTTCTGGGCCTGAGTCTGGTAACATGCAACAGTCCACTTCTGGAGGGGTGAAGAGAAGGACCACATGGCACGAGTCAGCAGGAGTGTTGATTGTAGTTTCTTTCCAGGGCACAAGATGTGGGACTGAGAAGGTGTCCTTTCACTTTAGGATCTGGATGGTGGTTTATTGAGATATTTTTCCAGTTTGAACATCTTAAATTTTTATTTTTTTAAAATGAATTCTTTAACTGAATCATCATGAGATCGTTACAGAGTTGTTTGTGATAGAGTTTAAGTCTGTACAATATCCAATATTCTTTACCACAGCACATTTTCTGCCATTATTGTTCCCAATTTACCTCCTCCCCTTCCTCCTTTCTCCACTCCCACCTACCATCTCTATTTATGTAGTAACATAAATCTCATTTACACTGTTCGTCAAATACTGATATACTCAATTAACTTTAAAATAAGATGTCAACTCAAGAGGCGAAATAGAATATTTCAAACAATATAAATTAATATGTAAAATTATATATAAGTAAAATAAGCTCAGTATAATATAAAATATATCATTTGCTTAAGGCAAGTTGTTATGTGCAAGTATAATATGAATATAGGATAAATGAATTTACTCATGAGGGGCCTGGGAGATAGCATGGAGGTAAGGCGTTTGCCTTTCATGCAAAAGGTCATCGGTTCGAATCCCAGTGCCCATATGGTCCCCCGTGCCTGCCAGGAGCAATTTCTGAGCATGGAGCCAGAAGTAACCCCTGAGCACTGCCAGGTGTGACCCAAAAACCAAAAAAAAAAAAAAAAAAAAAAAAAAAAGAAAAAAAGAAAAAAAAGAATTTACTCATGAGAGTTGATGAAAATATTATATATTTATTATTCCTCTAATGACAGTGTATTTATAAATCTGCCCAATATATTGATTAGTTAAGTAAAATTGATACATTCTATTATGCAAATTGTACCTTAATATCAATTTATAACTCTCATGTAAAGTTGATAATTCAAGAAGCCATTTGATAATTAGTCTTGCAAGTATGTATCATATTAAATTTTGAAAGGCACCATAGATTAAAAACTGTTATTAGTAGATATTTTACAAAAAATACTCTAACACCATAATTTCCAACCACCCACGGGTCTGATTCCCTCCACCTTTGTCCCAGGGTTTTCCCACCCTTCTCCACCTATCTGGTAAGCTTTTCACTAAAGACAAATATTTGCTTACTTTGGAAATTATTTATTCCTCTAATTCTCATATTCCACATATGAAAAAGACTATTTTGCTTCTGTCTCTCTCCTTTTAACTTCACTTAATATATTATCCAGCTCCATTTGCATGATAACAAATTTCATAATTTCATTTTTTCTTTTACTTGAAAAATGAATGTGTATATGTACTGTAGTTTGTTTATCCAGTCTTCTGATCTTGGAAACTGTGTTATTTCCAGATATTTTGATAGTATAAAAAATGATCCAATGAACGTTAGAGTGCCTATATCTTTTTTAATTGAGTTTTGGACCCATTGGCTAGATACTCAAAAATTAAAATTCAAGGTCAATTCCTAATTTTTTTGGAAGTGTCCAATATTTGTCTTCCAAAATATTGGACATATTGACATTTCAACAAGCTTTATATGAGGGTACCTTTTGCTCTGACATTTATGCCAATACTTGTTGCTTGTGTATATGTGTGTACGTGTGTGTGATATGTACTAATCTCTACTTATAACATTATATGAAATATACTTCATAAGTATTTATCACATATAACTTAATATATTTTGTTTTTTATAACTTTTTGGCAATACAATTATTTATATAAAATTTAGATTTATAATTATGTTATCTGACATAATTCCCATTTGACAGATAAAAATATTTTCAAACAAAAATAAAGTATAACATTTAATGAATAAGTTTTCTTATATAAAGCAAATTTTAACATCTAAAGGAATGAAGTATTAAAGACAATTCAAATGATATAAAGTTCTTTTTAGAAGCTTTCCTGTGCCTTTTAGTATTTGTAAATATGAATCAATTTTACTACTTATTGAATGTTCTCTAGAATGAGGACCAATTTAGGTTTTAATTCAACTTTATATTTTTTAAATTACAATAAAAACTCCATCATGTTAGAAGAATTCCGTCAAAATGCCACTCTAGAGTTTGCACACTATTGAATTTCAAAGATAAATACACTATGTAATGTTTTCTTTTCGAGACATGTTTTAAAAATTAAAATCACAGTCAGGCGGTGGAGCTGGAGGTAAGGTGCCTGCCTTGCCTGCGCTTGCCTAGGACAGATCGCGGTTTGATCCCCCGGTTTCCCATATGGTCCCCCAAGCCAGGAGCGACTTCTGAGTGCATAGCCAGGAGTAACCCCTGAGCATCACTGGGTGTGGCCCAAACACCAAAAAAAAAATTAAAATCACAAAGTAAAAATTATTGGATACTCCCAAAATCTTCAACAGAAATTAATTTTGGTTTGAAAATATTTGCTCTTATATAACTTGTCATTAGATGCCTGGAAGATTTCCTTCTTTTATTTTTTGGTTTTTGTTTTGTTTTTGGGCCACACCCGGCTCATTCAGGAGTTACTCCTGGCTATTTGCTCATAAATGGCTCCTGGGGTGGGGGGCACGGGGACCATATGGGATGCCAGTATTCGAACCAACCACCTTAGGTCCTTGGTCGGCTGCTTGCAAGGCAAATGCCCCTGTGCTATCTCTCTGGCCCCTGGAAGATTCCCTTCTAAGGTGTTATGTGGTTTACATTTCCTTTTTGAGAAAACAGATTTGATTTCTAAAAATGACTCTCAATATTAACTATGGTATAGATAAAGTAACAAACTAACTTCAAACTTAACAAACCACCCCTACACTTTGAAGAGGAAAACAATTTTTTTTGCTTAGAGTTAAATGTTCGTCAAATGACTGAAAATTTATTTCAGTTTAATATAGTAAAAAGAGTGTAATCCTAAAGATATTTTTATATTCTAATCATAACTATAGGAATAATTTTAAATTGTATGAATTCATTTTAAATCATTTATTTATTAAATATTTGAAAACAATAACAGACAAAATAAGAGTAATTGCATTCAATTTTTAGATACAGATATACTAAATAACAACTTATATTATTTATCAAGAATAAGCTGTTGCAGCTTTACAATTTAGGTAAGTAAAATAATGTATAAAAGTTGTTTGTATAATAAAATTTATTATTTAATTTTAATAATGCTTTCTTATTAAACATACTATATACTGAAAATATCAAGTACAAACATAATCTCTGACATTTCACTATTGTCACCAAAATGATTACCTTAAAAGCTCTTGTATAAGAATAGATTTTCATAAGAAAAATGAGATTTCAAAATTTTCAAAATCAAGACAATTAGAACATTTCTTTAAAAATACTTCATTTAAATGCATATCAGGTCTGAAGATAATCACAGCAATTACTTTCTCATGAAGAATAACTCAGATTTTAACCTATAATTAATCACCTTGCCAGTCACTGAAATATATCATGTATTATTTTTATTACTGGGAAACTGTTTTGAGTAGTCATAAAAGTATGTGACTAAGAATAAGAACCCAGAACAGATTAATGGGAAGCTAATGAAGCTTAAATTTCAGAACTGTTCACTTTCATGAACCCTCTTCTGAACTTAAAAATCTAGCAATGTCAGGCTGAAGAAATAATACAGCGGCCCATTCCTTGAACTATGTCGGCGTCAGATGTCTGCCACCCCACATAATTAAGCAAATCTAGACAGGAGAGACCCTATGCAAGAAGGATAAAATAACTGTAGGAAGTTTGCCTTGCATGCGCTAACCTAGAATGGACCATATGTCCCATATGGTCTCCCAAGCCAGGAGTAATTTCTGAGCCCATAGCTGAGCGTTACCAAGTGTGACCTAAAAAGCAAAACAAAACAAAACAAAACAAAACAAAACAAAAAAACTGTGTTCCTATGTGATCAGTTTCAAAATCCATTACAATATTTTTATTATAACTGAGTGAAATCTTTTTTTTTTCGGGGGTGGTGGTGGTGTGGCTCACACCCAGCAGCACTCAGGGGTTACTCCTGGCTCTAGACTCAGAAATCACTCCTGGCAGGTTTGGGAACCATATGGGATGCCAGGATTCGAACCACTGTCCTTCTGCATGAAAGGCAAACATCTTACCTCCATACTATCTCTTCAGCCCCTTAGTGAAATTTTTAGACTGTTTAAATAGGCATGTTATGATGAAATGATTGTGAGCATTTGGGGTATCCAGAAAAAGAGAAGTTGAATTTAAGCCACATTATATGAAATTATAGAGTAATTTTTATTTCATAACATTGAGTTATAATTATACAAGTATATATTTAGCCTATTGGGAGTTACCAGGTCAATAGAAATTCCAAGATGTCAGCTAATCACAATATAGAATGATAGGAACTGAGAACTTTTGAAGGATAATGTAATTGGCAAGGTGATTTGTGTTGGAAGTATGTGAACAGTGTGTTGAAGAAATGTTCTCAAGTTTCTAACTTGCTACAGAATTATTCCAAATAAGACAAAGCAAAATTAAAAGTGTAAATTTAATTCTATCCAATACCTAGACAATTTCCTCTCTCAGAAATATATTTGTTAATGTAATAATGTACATACAATTCCTTTTACTTCTTTTGCTTTACTTGATTTCTTTCCAAATTTAAATTTATTTGGTGGCCATGCTCAGAATGCTCAGAATTTACTCCTGCACACAATATCACTCCTTACAAGGCCTGGGAGACCATATGGAGTGCAGTGTTCTAACCTGGGTAGGGATCATACAAGACAAGTGCCTTACTCACTGTGCAAGTGCTCCTGATCAAAAGTAATCATATATTTCAGGTGAGAACATACCTATGGTGCTTAGGAAAAAAATCCCATTAAATCCTGTAAAAAGCAAGTGACCTACTCTTTATCCAACTATGATTATTCTCTAATAATTGTATAGCTTTTACCACCTTTCATACTTAGTTCCTTATAAGAAATTGTAGGGGTTCTTTATATTTGGAAAAAGAAGCTATTTTTACATTTGAAACTATTTAATATATTCCCACTTTTAAAATTTTCCTTTCATTACTTTTTCCTAAGATTTTTGCTTTTTCTGTCTCCTTCACAAATCTTTGTTTCAATTACTTTCACTTCTAAGTCCTCTAATGCCTAACTAAAACTTGCTACATTTCTTGAATTCATACATTAATCTAAATAAAGATCACTCTCACTCTCCAGGTTACCTAAATGGTAAAAGAAAAAAATTCAGTCTCAAATTCTAGTTATTCTAATACTATTTTACAACAGTACCAAATTTGCATATTCCCCTTAATTATGAATAGTAAAGCATTATCTTACCATGCTATACATCTATTTTATATAATAGATATTGTAATATATAAAATTTGAACTCTCATGTGAATCACTAATATCACCTGGCATATATTCTAGAGACCTAAAAACACAACGCTGCAAAGTCTTCTGCATTCCTATGTTCATTGCAGCAGTATTTACAGTAGCTAGAATCTGAAAATAAGCCATATATCTGAGAACAGATAATAGGATTAAGTAACAGTGGAATACTTGCAGCTATTAGGAAAATGAAACTAATGAAATTTGCTTATACATGATGATTATGGAATGTGTTAGATGGAGAGGGATAGAGATAGAAAGATTTGGAGATATAAAAGCTCTTCACCTTCAAGGTAGAGGAGCAGGACGATGCTGATCACATGCTGGCTTTGACCATGCTCTGCCTCACAGAGCGGGCCAAAGGTGAATGAAATGTTGTGGAAATTGTGGCCCAGGACCACGTCCATCAGGAGATTGCAGTCCCCCCGTGGCCAACCTCAAGTTGTCCTGCCAGCCCATGCTCAGTTTGGACGATGTCCAGCTCCAGCCAGCTGTGACCTTCCCTCTGCAGTCAGGCTCTGGCCCAGTTAGGATCACTGGTCAACACCAGATCTTCAGTATAAGTAATGATGTTTCTGAAGGAGTGAGGAGCATGAAGATGAGGTTGAGTTGTGCTCCATCTTGCCTTCCAAAAAGCAGGGAGTAGGCCTTAGCCCACCTTGGTCAGCCAAATGAACATGTTCCTGTTCAAGTTTGAGAATCTCAGTGTGTCTTCTCCTTTGAAGAAGAAGCTAGGAGGGTTCTGGGCTGATCCTGGGGAAGGCCTCTTCCTCACAGGTCCTGGAGAAAAAGACCTCTTCCCCACAGAACCCAACAGGGTTTTTGTCATAAGTCTGTACCAAATTTGTCTGGGATTTCCTTTTTCTCCGGGGTTGGGAGGAGTTCTGAACTTTATCCTAAAGCTTTCTCTCCTTCCTTGTAGTCCTAGCTCAGGACTACACATTTGAAATACTTTTTACGTTTTTTTTAAAAAAAAGGTTAAAATAAAGTAGCCTGGAGTTTTTTGTAATTAAAAAAATTGTATGGTAATTATACCCTAAGGGAATAGAATTAACTAATGACTTTTTTAGGGGGCCACACCTGGTGACGCTCAGGGGTTACTCCTGGTTATGCTCTCAGAAATCACTCCTGACTTGGGGATCATATGGGACTTCAGGGGATCCAACTGAGGTCCATCCTAGGTCAGCTGCATGCAAGGCAAATGCCCTACCGCTGCACCTTCCTTAAGATTTGAAGACTTCTCACAAAATGTTAAGTCCTTTGCGATATAAAAAAAAATGGTACTCTTAAAAAGCTATGCATTTACTTAGTCCTTTTTTCAGGAAGC
>PVKC010008077.1:0-28614 GCA_004027635.1 Crocidura indochinensis | reverse complement strand
AGAGATCCAAAATGGAAATAAGATGTTGGGGCTGGAGTGATAGCACAGTGAGTAGGAAATTTGCCTTGCATTCTTCTGACTTGGGTTTAATCCCCATCATCCTATTTGGTCCCCAGAGCCTGCCAGGAGTCATTTCTGAGTGAAGCAACAGGAACAACCCCTGAGAGCTGCTGGATATGGCCCTAAACCAAAACAAAACAAAGCAAAACAAACAAACAAAAAAACGGGAGTCATACTATCTCTATTTGGTGACCTAATTTACTGCTTTGTAAAATTTTAAACTTTTCTTCTTGTTGAAAATAATAGAGCTGAATGGATAATAAATGAATTTCTACAAAATTCTTCAGGTTCCTTTGTCTGAATGCACAATATTCTTTCAAAATTCTTGTTGCAAACAAAGCTATTTTACTGTTACTTTCTGTATAAAAGATCTTTATAATTTGTATTTGATCTTCCTCCTTGCTTTCACCTCCTATCAATCTCCCACACAAAAAACTGTGCAACAACTTCACAAATATGCAATTTTGAAGTTTTTCTATATCTTCATTTTCCCATCTGATCACCTGGTGTTTTCCAATAACATGCAGAACCAAAAATAAGCTATTTTTTTCTGACATTTCAAAACTGTACTACCATACCCATTTGTTTTATTTTTAAATTCACCACAATGATATATTCTTTATTAAGTATTTTTCTTTATCATTGCTAGATGGGTTCCTCAGTGACAAAAGCTATAATGCGCTTGCCTTTTTCTGTTAATTACACTGCCTGTACTGTATGACACAAGTAGAAATCTCAGAAAATAAGTTATAGAGAGTTAAGTCAATATTAGGGGGTGTTAGTGTGTTGTCTCTTCCATAACAAATTATTTTCCATAATTATATACAGAATTTGACTTGTTCTTAGATAATAAGTGGAGTATAGAATATTTTAATATATTTTTTATTAAATAGCATGATTATAGTTGGGTTACAGTCTCAAACAGAACACCCCCCCATCCAAGTATAGAATATTTTAATTAGAATCTCAGCTATATTTCTTTATCATGATGACATAAAGATCTCCTGATATTTCTGTATTTTCCTTTCTGGCATACTCCGGGAGCAAATGTGTAAACTCCCTTATAGGCTTATTGTTGAAAGGGATATATAATCAGAAGTAAATGTTGATATCCAAAATGAAATCATGTAACAGAAACAAATGGCATAAAATGAAACTGTACCCTGCCTCTAAAGGAAAGTGTAAATGTATTAAATATGCACTACCTTAAATGTTAATAGATAGTACAAGCACAGTTGAAGGGAAGATTAATCTGAATAGTTTACACTGTAATATGCAAGGTTATAGGACCAGATTACTGCATTGAATATAAACTGTCAGATAACTGGTACATAATTGAGTTTCCAGAGATAGACCATAAGTTATATGATCAGCTAATCTTCAACAAAGAGTTAGGAATATGAAGTAAAAATATAAAGAATCCTCAACAAATGCTATTGGAAAAATGTATCAAGTACATGCTAAACAAATGAACACAGACCCTATTTCCGATCTGAAACAAAAGTAAATTCAAAGTAGATTAAGAAACTCAATATCAGACATCAATGTATAAATTACATTGAGAAGACCATGTGCAGAAATCATCATGACTGTGAATTAAGAGTCATCTTATCTGACTCTATGCTAGTGGTGAAACAGAAGCAAAAAATAAATTGGGCTATATCAAATTAAGAAGTTCTGCAACACCAAAGATATAACTAGAATAAATAGACACTCTACAGATTGGGAGAAAATAGCTGTCAACACTCATGTAATAGTGGATTAATATTAAAGATAAATAAAAGTACTTGTTAAAACCTATCAAAAAAGAACTAATTCCATTCAAAACTGGAGAGATGTTAAAAAAATCTTAAGAAAAACCTACATATTGACAATATGTATATAAAAATGTATTCTACTACTGACTACATGAAAAATGAAAGTAAAAATAAGAGATAGCATCTCAAATTACTAATATTATAACAACTGGTGCCAACCAAATGACTTTTATGACAACGAGTGCTGTCATGAATGGGAGGAAGTTGGAGGAAATGTTGAATAAAAATTATTGTCCAAATATTGGAGGGAATGTTGACTGATTCTATGAAAACAATATGGATTAATGGGGGGGATGAGAAGTTTCATTTGGACATTAGGGATGGAAATGGGCACTCTCATCATAGTTACCGTTTTGGAAAAATGTAGTAATAAAACTATACTTTTATAGGTCAATGAACTAGTGATCAGAAAACAAATAACTCTTTATGTTTTAACTTCCATATAAAATTTGGCAATTACATATATACACATATATATATATGCAAACCAGAGTGTTTCTATTCAAGTCTATGCATCCATTAGAACATTTCCAACAGTAGATATAGTTAAGAGAAATTGAATAATGAGACAAAGTGAGTATATATAAATATCTGATTACAAAGTCTCTTGAATGTTTTTAAATACAGTTATTTAATCATTCTACACATATCTCTCCAAGCTTGACTCTCATTTTTATTAATATATCCTGTACAATGATCCATTCATTCTTCTATTCATCAACACAAATGTTGTCTATATTATATTAAAAGTCATATTTTCAACCTGCTGTATTTACTATAACTAGGTCATATCATTAATGATGTAAATATAAAAGCCACTGCAAGGCAAACAGGTGTCCAACATATGATAAATCTAACTTCTCTTTATTTATCATATCTATTTATTTAAATGGAACTTTTAGGTTCGGAGAAGCAACAATAGATAACAAGTAGATCTATGGAATATTGACAAGGTAACCCAGCTAGTGGTACATGAGAGGGCCAAGTGACTGAACTTTCCTCACTAAACTGAAGTTTTTTTTTATCTATACTTTACATTTATTTTAATATATTCCCAGATCATTTAAATTTAAACAGTGAAGGCAAAGTAATGGAAAGAAATTTTAACTGAATTGAAAGAAGATTAATATAAAAATTCTTAAAATTGATAAAATGATAATCCTTCATTAACCATAGTGCAAACTATGGTGTCTAAAGGGAAAAAAAGGAGAGAGAGATGTCTTCCCCAGAGGAGAAAGAGAGAGAATGAGAAAAAGAAAGAGAGAAGTAAAATACTCCAGAGGCAGATGGAGTGGGGGTGGGGCAAAAGGGAAAATGGGAACATTGGTGGTGGGAAATGTGCTCAGGTGAAGGTTATTGTACATTGACTAACACTCAATTATGAACAATTTAGTAATGGTGGCATTTAATAAAAAGAATAATTTACTGATAATTGAGTAGTCTTTAAAGAAGTGCAATTGAAAGCCCACTTCAAAGAATATCTTAACTCCATTAAACAATAGGCAAATAAATATATATTTGAAAAAATTATTTTTATTTTTACATTAAGAATTTCACAGTTTACCTAAAGGAAAAATCAAAGATAAATATGATAGAAATGTGTGCTTTAAGCTTTACCATAATTGATATAGGAGATTTAGATTGCCTTTCCTAGACATATCACAATTCAAATTCAAACATATGTGTGATCTTGAGATAATTATTTATCTTTTCTATAACCTACTTTCCTCAATATTTATAAGTAATCTTAAGAAAAGTATACATAATTTAGTACTGTGAAAATAAAATATATCTTAAATACATGTCTCCTTTGCAAATATCCTTGACTTAAAAAGAATTGCATAACTAAAACATTATAGGGAAAAAGTGAGAATAAAGCAATGATTTGCATAATTACACATATTTATACAATACAAATCCTGTAATACTATGCATTACAGAAAAAATAATGATCTGAAAAGTTAAATATTACTGTCACTCTTATTTGAAATGTTTGTTTAAGCAAGAGCCTGAATCAAAATGATCAAATACTTGATTATGTACTTTTTGAAGAAGATCTATGGATAAAAAAGTATTTAACATTATATTTTATCATATATTATTATACTATTACTCAGGAAATGTAAATAAAACACAATAATCAACACAATTTGGACAATTAAATAAATACAAATAAAAACCATCAGAGAATACCTATGTCAAAAATGTTGGAAACAATGTTGGTGAACATCTGGAGAAAAAGAAGCAGGTAAACTGTTGGTAGAATATAAATTAGTGTATATTCTATAGAAAATGATATAGAGATACCTTAGAAATAAATAAAACTATAAAGCTACTTGAATGCATTTATAAAAATATAGAGAAATTTAATTCATAAGAATATTTGAACTCATATGTTACAGAGACATTATTCACAGTAATTAAAATAGAAACTACATAATGCATAAAGAAACTGATGTCTATATAAACACAATAGTTTACTATTCTACCTATTAGAAAAACTGCAGTAAGAAACATTTTGTGAACAAAAATATATAGAGTATTAGGTGAAGATGAAACTAAAATGAAAGATGAAGATAAAGTATGAAAGATGAAGAATGAAAGTGAAAATTAAAATTAAATAATAGAAGTTGATAAAAAAAAAAGATGAGAACTTTCACTCATATCTGGAACACAAACAACTAAAGAAAAGTAAAACTAAACAAAACTATACTTTTAAGTAAAAACCAAAATATGAAAAGCACCACCACCAAGGCTCAGTGTATACTATGATTGCTTCTGCTGAGATAGTGAGACCTGTCAAAGGAAAGTGCATAGGGGTCTTTTTGGTGGTAGAATGTTATTGGAACTTTAGAATCATATTTATATAGACATACATATATATTGGTGTAATGTGATGCATAAATTCAGTAATAGTGTAAACAATGGGAATGAAGCCATAAGACGGGGCTCAGGGGAAAAGCAATAGCTGAAAGAAGAAAGTTTTCCAAGAGTTTGAGGGAAAGCTAAGTCAATATATTGCTGATAGAGCCGCATAACCACAGTCTCTCAAGCTTGTTTTTCTGCTTTCTACTTTATCATATTTACTGGACACACATTGTACCAATTTCTCCACCTTTTGTAATATTGAGCTTGCTTAAAGTGCTTTCTTTCCTTTCTTTCTTTTTTTTATTTATTTTGGACCACACCCAGTGACTTTCAGGTGTTACCCAAGGCTATGCACTCAGAAATCACTCCTGGTTGTGGGGGCCATATGGGATGCCAGGGGCTCAAACTGTTCTGGGTCACTTGTGTGCAAGGCAAAAGCCCTACCATTGTGCCATCACTCATGATAAAAAATAATCATAATAAATTAAATAAATCATAATCATGATAAAAAATAACCAGCCCCTGAAGTGCTTTCTTTAATGTAAGTAAATGTTAAACCAAAGAATGAACTCATTCCCTGCTCTGCTATGCATAGTCTATATTCTCTCTTGCATTAGAGAAGCTTACTTCCCAATAAAAAGTTTTCAGTTGCATGATTGGCAACTGTACATATTTTCCTTTCATAGGGTTGCTTCCAGGTTCTGGGAGGTAAACTCCCACAAGTGGTATCCAAACAGGGAAGTGAATAAGAATCCAGGACAGAATAGGAACCGCCTGCAGAAAGAGTTAAGCAGCAATGGGACACTTAGATAGCAGAGCCTTTTGTTTCTTTAAACCATCATTTTTATACCAAATTGGGTTGCAGGTTTCTAGACATTAGCTCAGTCAGTTTTATAGGGTGGTGTTAGAATATAATCCTTCATTCCCAAAGAAGGAATTTGATGTAGATACCTGGAAACATGTCCAATGTAATGTACTAAAGGGCTTCATCAAGGGGAAAGATTGATCCCTAATGGTGGGACACTTGGTCTCATTATATATATATATATATATAGTGATACAGCAGCTGAATAGCTAGTAAGTAGATATGGAAAATAAAACTGTTCACTCACTTCATGAATGTGAACTAGCAAATATTTAAATAAGGCAAAGGAGCAAATGTTATGCTCATTGTCTGTCCAACAGCCCCAAAGTTGTAGGCTGGGCCTTTCACAAGAGGACAAGTGCTGGGGAACTCCCCCTCTCCAGAATGATTTGTCAGACTCAGGGAAAATCTCCTTCTTGGTTGTCACAGGACTCTTCAGTCTTCCCTCCTTTAGAAAAACTCTCCTTGAAGTCCTGCAATCTACCTATGCTTCCCCTATGCATTGCAGGTACATTTTAATGTGGACAACCAAAGTGTTAATCAGTTGCATGAACCAGAATTTGAAGTTAAATTCACATTTAAGAATGGAGAGTCCCTTCCTAACTTGAAAGTGAGAAACTAACAATGGGGCCTTCATTCAGCTTACCACCCATAGGAGGAGCTCCTTCCATTGCTTCTACCTACCCTAATATCATAAGCCTTTCTGCCTATTAGCAGACACTTCACCGTGCAATCCACATGTTAGACATGAGAGACTTAAAAACAGCTTCCAATAAACTGCAAAACAGGATCCTTATTCTTATTTGGGGTATATGGGAGAAAAAATAAAATTAGACCACAGTAAAGTGTTATTAGAGTTGATAATTTACACACTCTTAATGACTTCCAAAAGCTATTAGATAGTATTAATTGACTGCGACCCACTCTGAGCATTCCAAATTATGCATGAAAAAAATCACTTTGCCACCTTAGTAGCTGATGCAGCTTCAAATATCCATAGAAGTCTGTCTCAAGCAGCCATCATAAACTTGCCCTAGTCATTCAGAGAATTAAGGGAGATTTTCTACACTTGTAAATCCAGTTTAGCTTATTATTCTGCCTATGCCTGACTCCCCTACAGATATATTAGCACAGAAGGATTTATTTTAAAATGGATATATTTAAATGCAAAATAAACAAACAAACAGGTACACAGTTATCTTATAAAGGTACCGTTGCAATACTTATGACATATGGAAGAAAGTGCATTCATACATGTTTGAGCATAATCCCCAGGTTATACATCTCCCTATTTCAAAAAATACTTTGGAATCTGTCTTGCAGTTTAGCTTTCTTATGCAGGTTGCTATAGATGATTTTTTCTAAAGAAATAAGTTTTAATATGCCTTCTGGCAAAGTTTGGAATTTCCTGAAATCTACTACCTTATAATTAGTACTACTGTTTCAACTTCTATTGCTGATGCTCCTACCTTTTGCATTTCCGAGTGCCCATTGTAGGGGCTGATATTTCTTTATTATTACCATCCCCTTAACATTCTGTGCAGAAATATGTTATTTGCATTCATTTCCCTCCTACAATTAATAGAAGGTCCTTGTAATATTGTCTCTGATCTGCCTATGTGGTGTCTTTATTTATTTCCATTAGTATTGCTTATATTAGACATTCAGATCTAATTTGTATTCTCTTTTCAAGATCTTACAAGATTTACTTAATAATCATACCTTTCCATTTAATTATCACTCACATCAGGTTACATGAATGACCTTCCTGGTCCTATATAGCTAATGCCTGTTTGCTACACCATTTTTTCTCTGCACCTGAGGAGCATTCTGCCATTCATACATCAACTAATGATCTACACTTATCCTGCAAAATCCCTTTGAGAGTGGTTCATCACCTTGACGTCATCACTCATCATGCTCCTGTCCAATTTATGCTCCTTTGCATTGCTCCCTAAGAGGGGTTAATCAGCATGGTCACCCCCAATGTCCTATGCAGATGAATTTGCCAAGAACATCACTCCTTGCTGTAACTATTGATACTTGTTCCAAAGTATTTTTTCTTTGTTTTTTTGTTTTTGTTTTTGATTTTTGTTTTTTTGAGTCACACTCAGTGCTGCTCAGGGATTACTATTGGCTCTGTGCTCAGAAATCGCTCCTGGCAGGCACAAGGGACCATGAGGGATGCCAGGATTTGAAACACTGTCCTTCTGCATGCAAGGGAAATGACCTACCTCCATTATTTCTCCGGCCCCTGTTCCAAAGTTTTATGGGCTGTGGCTTGGCATGCAGAATACTCTGTGGCAGCCATGATTTGCTATCATGGGCCTTCCCTTTACTCTCAAAACTGACAGTGACCTTGTTTTCACAAGCATTTTGCATCCTTTTTAGAGGAGTGGGGAAACTCTCATATTATGGAGATTCCTTACAATTCCCAAGGGCAAGGTAATGAGCACATCTTACTCTCAAAACACAATTGTTTAAACAGAAGAGGAGTATTGCTTCCTCCTTCAAGATGATTCTCTTACAGTATTTACTCTACCTTTTAAAAATCTTACTGCAGGAAACTCTTCCAATAGAGAGAAAAACATTTTCACAGAGCTCAGTTATCCATGGGAAAACACACATACCAATATGATTTAAAACCTTTAATACTTGGCAGCCAGGAATCTTGAAATTCCTAGGCAAAGAATATGGTATTGCTATTACAAAAAATGACCAAGAGATCTTCATTCCACTTCTGTGTGTCTCAAACTGTGATGCAGAGCAACCTGGGTCACCTACCACCACCAACACCAAACCTTAGATGTCCCTAGTAACCTAAAGGTAGTCAAAAACCCCTCTAAGCAGGAAGTCCCAGAAGATGAGTCCATATCACACTGGACTCAAATGGAATACCTGAGTTGCTGAGCTGAAAAAAACCTTATAGCAAGAAGGGACACTGGCTACTCAGAAAAACTGTTGTTAAGTATGATTGGCTATTCTTTCTCTGGACCCTGGGGTGAGTGGCATTTATTTATATTGGACTTATTTACCACACAACCCATTGCTCCTACTAGTTGACTGGATCATACCCTCATCAAGAGTACACACTAATGACTCTGAGCCTGAAAGATGGATGTACCGACATACTCTGACTTGGAGGGAAGGGCTATGAACATATTATTTGACATTTCTACTTTGCCTACTTGTCTTGGTGGGCATGAATTTTGACTGTGATTGTACCCAAAATGGTGTGGATATAAAGTTGCTAATGGGTCAGGATTTTTAATGGGATTGTTTGCTACTGTCATCTTTGTTTTTAATTCTACTGGAGGTTGTTTCTCATGCTCACATGACTAACCACACCACTAGCTATGGAGTCAGTGTGTATAGTCATGATTTACAGCTTTCTGCTCTTAAACATGAAACATGAACTGTGGAAACAGAGCATAAGAAGGGGCAGTAGGAGGTCACAGTAATAGTGGGAAGGAGAAGGAAGTTCTTCAAGAGACAAAGAAGAAGTCTACTTCAATATATTCCTGCAAGAGTCCACATAATCACCGTCTCCCTAAGCTTGTTTTTTTTTCTCTCTACTTTATCTAATTTACCAGAAAAATTGTAGTGATCCCCTCCCCCATTTTGTCTTATTGAACTTGTTTAATTTAAGGTGTTTTTTTTTGTTGTTTGTTTTTTTGTTTGGTTTTTGGGTCATACCCGGCAGTGCTCAGGGGTTACTCCTGGCTCCATGCTCAGAAATTGCTCCTGGCAGGCACGGGGAACCATATGGGGCACCGGGATTCAACCGATGACCTTTTGCATGAAAGGCAAACGCCTTACCTCCATGCTATCTCCCGGGCCCCATTAAGGTGTTTTTTTAAAACTAAGTAATGTTTAGCCAAAGAATGAGCTCATTTCCTGCTCTGCTATGCATTGTCTATATTCTCTCTTGTACAAGAGATGCTTGCTTCCCAATAAAGATCTGTCAGTTGCATGATAGACAAGTGTCCATGTCCTCCTTTCAGAGGGTTGTTTTCCAACAAGTGCAAAAACTATTGATCTTCTCATACCATTCATCCTTGTCTGCATCACAATTGCAGAAATGCCGGATATCCAAGCAACTCTCATCCAGGCCACATTCACATTGTTGGACTCCAGGAGGCGCACCTCCCCAGTAAGGATGCCTTTCATTGGAGCGCCCAATCCACCAAGTAAATGGTGTTCCATCTGAAAAACAAAAAAATTGCCTAATTCAGTGTGAAGCAGATATAAAAGAGCAGAAAGATCTAGCATAGATAGCAGTGGCTTACATTATATACACATTAATGTACTTTAAAGTTTAACACTGTCTTTATAGGTATGTACATATACAGATAGAAACAGTATTCTTTCCTTCATCCTTTTTCCTTCCTCTACCAGTTTTTTCCTTTCCTTTCAATCCTTTCCCTACTGTTTTCTGTTCTCCTCTTTTTCCTTTTATTTTTTTACCTTTTATTGGGGGTGCACTCACTACACATAGTGGTACTTAGGGCTTGCTCCTAGTATTATTACACTCAGAAACACTCCTGGCTGTCTCTGGAAACCTTCTAGTGTGCCAAGGAATATTCAAGGTGTTGTTGTCAGCAATATGCAAGAAATGTACCCTGTCCAATGTTTTACCACTCTGCACCTCCACTCTATCCTTTTACTTTATATTTTCTGTTTCTCTTTCTCCTTTTTATTTATTATATCTTTATAATATTTATATTGTAATATTATTAATATAATCACTATTACATAACACCAATATATTAATATCAATAAATTAATATAGTATATTTTATATGATTAATATTAATTATATTAATATGTTAAAATAATATATAATATACAACACGCATTTATGTTATTTATTATATTTTTGTTTCTCTATATAGAGTATATATATCCATATATACATACTCTACATAAATAAGCTCAGGAAATATACCCAAGGCATTCTTGAAAACATTTAGGTAATACAATTATTTAAACAATTTTTTTGGGTGGTGACACCTGGTGGTGCTTATATTCCATACCTAGTTTAGGGCTCATGAGATCCTATGTCATCGGGGATCTGAAGGGACAACTGTGATATTATAACCTCTTATCCTTTGAGCCCACAAAAATTGGGCCAGATTTTAACAGAAGAAAAATATTATATAGGTACAAAATTGCTTTCCTTTTAAATGTACCAGAGAAAGAAAATCATCTGCACAATACCAGTATCAGTCTGACCTTAGATTTCAGTTTCTAAGAAACAGTCAGGAGGAGTGTACTCACAAGTAAAGTGTTGGCTCATCTACCTTTCATTGATTTCTGTCATGAATAAGGCTAACTGCAGTGTCACCATATATTTTGAGAATTAAAAAAAAAAACATTCTAAAGGCCAATGCTGTATAGGTCAAAATTAATTTTATCTATGTACTTTTTGTAGGGAGAATACTTGGGCACATCCAGCAGAGTTTCCAGTGTCCTCTTGGCACTGTTTTTAGTGGTCACTCCTGACATTATTGGAATCACATACTGTGCAACCTCTCTTTTTGGGTCCTGAAGATTATAGTAAAGCTAAACAATGAAAGACTACAATCTCCAATTTCTACTTTTCTAAGTCACAGGAAAATTATCACTCAGTGTCTCATCAATTTCTTCCTTTTGTTTGACTTATTTGGGGGTCACTCCTACAAGTATTCAATGCTGAATTTTGGTTCCGCCCTCAGGGATCTCCCCTGTTGTAAATCAGGGAAATATCTATGGTTGTTAGGATCAAAATTTTTTTTTTTTTGGTTTTTGGGCCACACGCAGTGACACTCAGGGGTTACTCCTGGCTATTCGCTCAGAAGTAGCTCCTGGCAGGCACAGGGGACCATATGGGGAACCGGGGGATCGAACCGTGGTCCGCCCTAGGTTAACGCAGGTAAGGAAGGCACCTTACCTCCAGCGCCACCGCC
Organism: Crocidura indochinensis; assembly: GCA_004027635.1. Lineage (NCBI taxonomy): Eukaryota > Metazoa > Chordata > Mammalia > Eulipotyphla > Soricidae > Crocidura > Crocidura indochinensis. The sequence goes on along the minus strand of PVKC010008077.1, from coordinate 17,056 downwards.
CGGCCCCCAAGGATCAAATTTAAGTCAACAATTTGAAAGGTAAGGACATTACATTCTCTATTATTCATCAAGCCACCGATTTAAGTATTTTAGTAAATAAAAATTATGACTGGAAATATTTGACATTGGAATAGTTATTCAGAATGCTCACTTATTCAAAACAACAGGTGTCAATAAAGACTTTCTATAGATTATGAGTGTAAATTGACCTTAGCCTAAGTTCTCAGTGAAAAGCTTCTTTATGGGGGCAAAATGGTGGTGCAAGTAGTAGGACATCTGCCATGCACTGCTAACCTAGGATGGACCACAGTTCGATTCCCCAGCTTCTCATATGGTTACCCAAGCCAAGTGATTTCTGAGTGCATAACCAGGAGTAACTTCTGGGTGTCACCAGGTGTGATCCCAAAACAAAACAAAACAAAACAAATTTTCATTTTCTACTGCTCATTATAATACAAGTACTTACTACTTATTTAAATTTGTTTATCAAAAAGTATAATATATAATAGGGAATTTTTCATGTTTTACAATTTTTAAGTAAGATAATACCTGCAAATACCATTAGATCAGAATTTTTCCTTGTCAGTACTTAATTCTGTGTGCAACTCATCTTATAAACATAGAATTTACAAATTATTAGTGTATATATATAAATATATATACTTAATTCTATGTGCAACTCATCTTATAAACATAGAATTTACAAATTATTAGTGTATATATAAATATATATACTTAATTCTGTGTGCAACTCATCTTATAAACATAGAATTTACAAATTATTAGTATATATATATGTATATATATATATAGCAATGATGTCTCCTAATTGCTCTCACTGCTAGCATCCTCATGGCATTCATTAAAGCAACCAAAATGAAAAATATTAACCTGTTGTTTCCAAGAATTGATAGGTCATGAGTAAAAGATAAGTGCTATGAAAAAATAGAAATACCTTAGGAGAGCTGCCTCCCAAAAGAGATGCTTGACTACATATATACAACCCTTATATAACTCATCATTGTCTAAAATAAGACAATATCCTTATCTTTTAAGATATGCAAATAAATATATTACTTAACTAGTATTTTCAAAAATGATCTTAATTAAAAGTTATTTTCTTTATTATCAAACAAATGAAAATCATCAAACAATAATTAAAATAATTTTATCTAAACAGTAGTTTTAGAAAAAAAATAAGAGGTAAGTAGTCTAAAAGATTAATGAATTTTTGAGAGAATAAAATACTTTAGAACTAGAATATACTTTAAATATAGTCCCTTGGGGGTAGAGAATGATAACACAATGAATAGAGCATATACTTTCATGTAGTCTTCTTGGGTTCAATCCCTGGCATTCCTTATGATCCCTAGATCATCACTGGGAGTAGTTTTGAGGGCACAATAGCCACAATAGCCTCTGAGCATCTGTGGCTAAGGCCCCAACACAAACAAAAATAGATAGATAGTCCCAAAGTATATAAGCAGATGTATATTTGAGTAAGCTTGCAAAGATAATCGTTGGGTTACAGAAAAGAAAATAAATTTCTTTGCCTCTAAGTTTATCTCTCACTGTATCCATTATAGTGAATGTAAACAAATTTTAGAATTCAGATTACAGAGTAAAGTTAAATGTCACTGTGGATCTCTTTCTCTATGAGTTATACCAAATTTTAGACACACTAAACAGCCTCAATCTTTAATATTTCTAGATTTTGAAAATCTAATTATTTTTGCAAATATTTTAAATTTGTATTTTAGCAATTTTACCAATTCCTTAATGGTTCTTAAATTCTTAGTAGTTAAAATGATTGTACAATACTTTGCTTTATTTGAAATTCATTAGTGTTTATTACTGCTAAGTGTGGGCCCTATCTTCATCTCTGGCCATTCATATGCAGCATAAAAAGTATTTGAATTCATTGATTGTCAATGAGTAAAGACAAAGGAAGGGGAAAGATTAAAACAAAAATAATATACATATTAAGAATGAAGTAATAAGGTAATTTCTAAATTCTCTTTTCAGAAGTGGATGTTTGTGAATAACCTGAAAAATTACAATAAAAAAATAGAGTTGAAAAAGGCTTGGTTGATAATCTGATTTTATGGAACTAATAAACTACAAAAATAATTTATACTTTAATTCAAATTTTGATTACTAAGAACATTTACTTTCTCCTGAAATCTCTTTTATAAGTATGTGTTTGTAAAAATTTTATAAATATGTGTTTGTCTATAAAATATTATCTCAGACATATTATTAATTCAGGAAAACTTTTAGCTCAGCAATAGGATTGTGCCATATGCTATTTTTGGTAGTTGTAAAAAATCAAAGCAAAACAAACTACAACATGTATAAAAAATCATGGGATCTAGGAAATACTGATGATAATAACAAATTTAGTACACAGAAGGGGAAAAACAAACAAATGTTGGCTAAGATGACTAGAATGCTATGAACTTAGGTGTGCTACAATTTTAAATAAATGCATTTGGTAGAACTTGATGAATAGATACACATTTAGAAAATGGTTAAAATCAGTTTATTGAAGTAAAAAGTATGTTGCATGGGAATAAAATCATAGCAAATCAAAAAAATGTTCAATGGAAATTTCGAAATATACCAGGACACTTCCTAAAAATTTTACTTGCTTTTAAGACTAGTAAAATAGTTTAATAACCAAATGGAGGGACAAAAACAAGTAGGTAAAGTATATAGAATTTTGTTTTCAATGAATGCAACCATGTCACATAACAATTTTGTTGAGTAAACTTCCGTGGTTTACTGATTCAGGAGATTAGACTGCAAAATCATCATTAACGCTGCTATGCTACTGAAACATCAGCCATCGTCTTCTTTCTGTGAATACCAGCCCACTAAGTTCAGGTTCCAAAGAGCATGTCTGTTACTTTAGACATAAAGAAATACTCCACGTGGACCTGCCCCCCCCCCCACACACACTCATTACCCAGCTGTAAGGTGACATCCAAGTATTAACCCCAAAATAGTAACATGGCAGCCATCTATTAACTCAACACAAAGGTGTTTCCCCAATTTTCTTATTTTTTTCACTTAGCCCTTTGACATGTAAAAGCCAATCTAGATCATTCTACCCTGTCTGCTCTGGTAGATTTTTTTTTCTGGCAAAATAAAGAAAGAGCGGTTCTGACAGATGCCAGGAGACAATGAGCAAAATTACTCCATGATTTTCTCCTGACTAGCTTGCTTTATTTATTTATTTATTTACCTATATTTTGGGTTTTGGGTAACACCCATCGGCGCTCAAGGTTTTTTCTGAATGCACTCAGAGATCACTCCTGAGAAACTCAAGGGATCATCATATGGCATGCCGGGAATAGAACCAGGGTCTGTTTTGTGTTGGCTGCATGCAAGGCAAATACCCTACGGCTCCACTGGCTTGTTTTATTAATCCTTCGCCACTACCCTGCTTCTTGAGTCTCACCCACCTGGGGTTAGATAGATGGCATGTGAGGTAAGATTTCACTAATTGTGGGGATTGATTTTACACCTAGGCAGAGTTTCACATAAGGAATTAAGTTGTGGAAGCACAGATCACAAGCATTTATTCCAGGTGAAGGGAGACTGATGATTGCATTTTGACTTGCTAATCACATCAGAATTTAGAATATAAATTTTCAGTAAAAGAAACACTATTCAAAACATGAAAGTATATATGAAAGTATACAGGGATTACAATAGAATGTGCTATACCTTCATGTGACACAGTCATAAAAAAATGAAAAGGAAGAAAAATTAAAAAAAAATAAAATAAAGGAAATGCGATTCATTTTGCAGAAGTGGAAAGGCAGGAAACATATGCTCAAAAGTAACAACACCAAGGGAATTGACAATACTGAATGAGAACAAACCCTTGGTCTTCGATTGTAAAACCAAGATTACCAAGATAATGGGATGTGGGTAGAATGGGGAGGAAGGAAATGATGGACTAAAAGTAATAGCAGCACAGTGTCAGAGAAACTAGTGCACTTTAATTGTGGTGAAATAGCAGGTTTATTTTTCATCAAAGCAAATAAAGTTACCCTACCATAATCATGCTATCTAAATTACAATAATTTACACTACAATATGAAAACAAGGAACCTAAATGATAGTACAGCGGGTAGGGTGTTTGAATACCTCTGGCATTCAGTGGCTACTCCTGATTCTGCATTCAAAAATCACTCCTAGCAGGCTTGGTGGACAACAAATGAGGATGACCAAACCAGGATCTATCAAGGGCAAGACAACACCCTATCATCTGTACTATAGCTTTGGCCCCTGTGAAAAACCTTTAAATTTGCAATTGTTTAAAGTCTTGACAATGTGGGAAACAGTAGACAGAGCCATCTCTCGTGATAACTAGTTACAGCCAAGATATTTTAGCCTGGTACCACGGCTATGAAAGAATGGCCCAAGCATAAATTCAAACAATACCAGAATGGGGTTCAGCTTTCTGTAAAAATATGGAGACAGTACTACTATATTAAGCTGATTTGTGATTGTAGTTTGTTTTACCTCTAAATTTAGAAATAGGAGACTCAGATTCTGGTAAATTTAACAAACAAATAGAAGTTCTTTTGTACTTGCAGAAAGCTCTGGGTTTTTTTTTTTTTACAGTGTCAAAAATGGCCAAAATGATCACTAAAGATGCATTATAGAGAGTAGAGCAGTTAGTTCTATCCCCTGAGTTAAAATATATAACTTTTCTTGCTCCATAGAATGCTAACAGAGATAACAATATTTCATAGCCTTTTTAGTTTGAATTTCAGTATATAATATGTGAAAGGTTCATAATTATTACAGCTGAAACAGATGTTAGAACTGTAAGGAAGTACTAAATCTTGAATGCCACTGAGCTTTGAAAATTAACTTAATAGCATCATTGAAGTATTATAATAATTACACATTTAATTTAATATAGCATTATATGGTTTATTCATTTATTCCATCATATATAGTCTGATTTATGTTTGATATTGAAATGTTTAACATGATCCCATGAAGAATTTCTAGGCTGATAAAGGAAACAATGAAAATGATATTTGGATTCCATTATACTATTGTTATGAAGCAACTGTCTGTTACAATAAAATTTCTACACATAATAGACTATTCCACTGATGATAATTGAACATGTGTGTTTATATATGAAATATGAAGGATGCCACTAAAGTTGCAGGAATAAATAATTACCATCAGTTTCACCAGATACAAAGTTTTATCTATTTTTAGAGGAAAATATAAATCATCAAACTATTCACTTAGGGAAGAAGATTATAACACATAAAAAGTATTTTATATACTCTTATATCTGGCTAGAATATCATTTCTGGGTACATGTTTAGTCAAAAGAAAAACAATCTCATCCATATCAGAAAATAATTGTAGTCATTCATCAAAGTCAATCTTGCTCTTACTGCTTACTGGCCAGGATCATTAAATCAGAACATATGTCTAATAGAGTGATTAAGAGCTAGTCAATGACATTAGAAATTAACATTTTTATAATGCTCTTCGATGTTCTCTTCTCCTGCCTATTTAATTGAAGTGAGTCCCAAAGAGGGGAGTGGTACATAAAAGACTAATGATACTGTTCTTTACAATAAATGATAAAAATTTTTAATTTTAAAAAGGTCATTTTTTTTTGAGGTGGTTCACACCAGCTAGTGCTCAAAGCTTATTCCTGGTTTTAGGATCAGGGAAAAATCTGGTGGGCTCAGAATCCTGATACAAAATGTCAGGATTCAAACCCAGATCAATGATTTGCAATGCAACCATCCAATTCATTGTACTATTGCTTTGATTTTGATAGAAGTATTTAAAGCTGGACTAGACAAGCCTTTCTAGAACATACCATCAAGATCACTAAAAGTTAGAGAAAGATGTAGACAATAATGTAGAAATAATGTAGACAAAAATAACTTATATGATTGTATATTCATTGCTTTCAGTTCTGTATAGAATATAATAAATTTGAAATGCTATCATATATTTAACCAATTTTTATTAATATCTTTATTCAAACATCTTGATTACTATATGATTATAGTTGGGCTTCAGTCATGTAAAGAACCCCCCCCCCCCTTTACCAGTGCAACTTTAATGAAGAATTCTAGCAGCATTAGACGATGTTTTACTAAGTGGAGGTGTAAGTTGATCTCATGTGTCTGGGTTCTGAAATCTCACCCATTTCATGGCTTATTTTCCCAACACTGTCATCTCAAAAGCATATTCTTTTTACTTTTTAATGTACTAAAAACATATGAGCTCATGTGAACATTGCAGATGAAGATAGTTATCTTCAAATGTTGAAAACACAGGGTGGGACACTTAGCAACAAATAGAATTATGAGAACAAAAGAAAAAACATTCTTATGTAAGACCAATAATATTTGGTATCAAAATACTTATAATTTTAACATAACCAACCTATATTGGTTACTGGAGGTAAATAATTAAATAAAACAAAATTTGAGAAGTTATATATTTTATTTCTGCACACAGGCATAAAAGTTCATAATTATGATTAACAACAATTTTGAAAACCTGAACACTAAAGATAATTTGTGTAGTAATAAAAAATAGCACAACTCATGTCTTTACTTGGTGTTTAAAAGGTACCATGCCAATATTACCTGGTTATAAGAAAAGAAAAACACATGTAATTTATTGGTAAGTGGTACGATCTGGAGAGATGATATTGAATGAAGTTAGTCTTGAAAGAGATGGACAGAAAGAGAATGATATTTTTTATGTGGGACATAAAGAAATAGAATAGATGAATAACAAATGCCCAAAGGAAACAAAAGCTGAAACTGGATTTAGGAGGAAACTTGATATAGGGGAGGAAACAACGGGAGAGAATCAAATGGTGGGTGGAAGACACTAGGACAATGATGAAAGGACGCGAATAGTCTCATGGAAGGTAGGTGAAGAAATGTTATGATGAAACTCTTCCATTAATAGTATTGGAAAACTTGTATCTAAAATACATAAATAAATAATACATTAAAATAAAATGCTCCATTGTAATTTATGCACTTTTAAGTACACAGTTAATTCAATATCCCTACATAAACCATATGAGGTGAATTATCTTATCCCTTTATATAGATGAAGAAACAAGAAATCTAGAAGATAAATTGCTTGCCTAAGTAATATAGAAATAAAAGACCCTAGCCAAAGCTATAATGATTTCACAGTAAGCAATTACATTGTATTCAAAAGCAACATTTTTGTCCTCATTTTTCTTTTATATTCTATAAGTTAGTACCACAGGAAAATGAATAATTTAGACTAAATAACATGTTAATTATACCACTGATTAAAATCTTATAGTAATACTACATTGCAAGAATAAAAACCTTACTCCTTGACATGCCCCTTATACCCTTTTGCTTTGGTTCCTGCATACTTCCCAGCCTCAATTCACTCCACAATTCAGTCCATACATTACCAGCTATATTTACTTTATTGCTGTTTCTTGTTCATGGCCTTTGATTGCTTATTTCTTCCTGAACCCAAATTCATGGGTTTTTATAATGGCTGATTATAATGTACAACTAGATACTGAAATTAAATCTCATTTATTCCCATCCTGAAATAAAAAATGGTACTCAAAAATTACTCTATTGTGACTCTATTTTTATATTATTACTCTAGAATTACTCTTTTTTCTATTTACTATGTACTAAATTTTTTTTCTCTTTATATGTGTATGCTTAGTCTAAATCACATTAGATAGCTCTCATAGGAACTCGAGTAAAGGGCCAATGAAAAATTTGTTAATTATTATATCTCCAGCACATAGAATGTACTATTAATTGAACAGGCTTTCATTGAATTAAGAAAAAATGACAAAATTCTGGGAGTTGGGAAGATAGCAACAGTTAATAATGTGGTAAGGTAAACATGCCTGACCCAGGTTAGATCCCCCGGCATCCGATATGGTTAGTGGTTACCATGGCACTCTTAAGAATAATTCTTATTGTTTGTTTGTTTTTTGGTCACACCCGGTGACAATAAGGGTTACTCCTGCCTATGCTCTCAGAAATTGCTCTTGACTTGGGGACAATATGGGACTCTAGAAGATCAAACTACAGTCCATCTTAGGCTAGCGTGGGCAAGGCTTGCACCACCACTCTAGTACCAAGAATAATTCTTGACGGCAGTGCCAGGAATAAGCCCTTTAAATCACTGGGCATGGCGCTCTAACCAAAGGGAAAAAAAGACACAATTCCGATAAAAAATAAAAAATGACGTGTATAGGGACTTCCCATACATGATATGCAAATAAACAGTTTGCTTGAGAAACTATGTGATTATGAGGTCTTCATTATTTATATAAACATATTCATCTTTGATTTATGACATTATTGAAGTGGCAACACTTTTGTCACTTTAGCGATAGGCCAATAGCATAATAAATAGCATAGTATTTATTTCACAGAATGAAATAGTCAAGTATTTTGCTTATCATTTACAAATATATTGTGCACTCAAGAAAGCAACATAAAATATCCATAATGAGTTGTCATCAGAATAGAAGCATAGCAAAGTATAAAAGAATATTTTTACTAACACTATTACAAAGTCATAGATGGGAAGGAGATATAAGATAGAGAGAGGATAGAGTGCTTGCCTTACATGGGGTTACCTTAGTTTGATCCCTGGATCCCCATATGGACCACCATGCTCTCTAGGTGTGATATGTAATTGCAAACCCTGAAGTCTAAGTCCTTTGCACCACGAGATGTGAACAAGAATTAAAAAATAATAATAAATTATAAAAATAATTTGATTATTTTGAAGAAAACATCAAAGTTTTTTAACATGATTGTCAGTGATCTAAACATACTCTGAACTCTTTGTTCAAGGATCAGTTCTGGTGGTATCTAAGGAACTGTATGTTATGCCTGGGATCTAAATAGAATTGGATTGCTTGAAGGGCAAGCACCTTAATTCCAGTGCTATCTCTCCATAAAGTAAATTTTAAACAGCTTATAAAACTTAAGGGCAGGAAAGCACTAAAATGTAATGGAAAGCATAGGTCAAGGAGAAAATTCTAATATCACTGCTATTTTTAAGATCCATGGCATTTTTGTTTTTCAGTTAGTAAAATAAATGTCATTATTATTCAAAGCATCCTCCCTATATGTTTATCATTCATTCCTCTTAAAAACTTTGAAGATTTGTATCTTTTTAAATAAATAAACTGAGACTATGAAAAATTAATAAATTTCTCAACATCACAATGGAAAGATTTGAATTTAGATTTTTAGGTCTCAAAACATCAAATATAACGTAGTTTAACGTATGAAACATAATTCTATAACAGATTAAATACAAATGAATCTTAAGTTTCAACAATAATTAATCTGGAGTAAGTAAAGATACACAATGAAGATAGTGAATTTACTGATAAACCTGTGGGTTTTTACTAAATAGTATTTAAATTGCCTTAGACTGTATTGAATTATATTGTTTTTTATGTATTTTTATAACAAGTACACGAACAATGAACACTAGTAGAAATAAATAACACTAGCTACAATATATTGAAGAAACAACTTTGTTTTTGGCTCAAAACATTATTTTGTATAGATTCTGAGGAAGAGAAAATAGTTCAGTGGTAAGGAACTCATGACTTTCGAAATATGTCCACCATGACATGACCTCACAAGCACTGCTAGGAATGGAAATCAACATTTCTTGGCAAAAGCAGCAGCACACAATGTTCCTAAGCACGGAGCTCTCAAACCCACTTGAGTGAGAATGCTTATGAAATAGACCTATTGGGGCCCGGGAGATAGCATGGAGGTAGGTCGTTTGCCTTTCATGGAAAAGGTCATCGGTTCGAATCCCGATGCCCCATATGGTCCCCCGTACCTGCCAGGAGAGGTTTCTGCGCATGGAGCCAGGAGTGGCCCCTGAACACTGCCGGGTGTGACCCAAAAACCAAAAATAGGTCTATGGGTTTCCGACCTGTTTGGGAGTCCCTCTCATAAAAGAACATATGCTCATGCAGATTTTCCCCAAGTATCCATGGAATATATTTCAGTATTTTCCATCTCTGTCAAAATCACCAGGTGACACTAGAAATATAAATCATGGGGCCCGTGAGATAGTATGGAGGTAAGGCGTTTGCCTTTCATACAAAAGATCATCGGTTCGAATCCTGGTGCCCCATATGGTCCCCTGTGCCTGCCAGGAGCAATTTCTGACCATGGAGCCAGGAGTAACCCCTGAGCACTGCCGGGTGTGACCCAAAAACCAAAAAAAAAAAAAAAGAAAGAAAGAAAAAAGAAAAAAAAAGAAATATAAATCATAAAATTTTAGAATTTATTAAAATTGTTAAACATATTTGTTCAAAGTGTTCAAACCTCTCCTCATTCAATTTTGAAAAATTCCTTTTAATAGCTATAGATTAATAAATGCTAATTATTTACTTAATTTTACATTTATTATCTCCAACAAAACACATTAAATAGGTTAAATTGTTTAATCTAAGGAATCAGTAAATGTAGGAGAAATTAAGTTTAACAAAAGGCCAGTAAACTACTCAACATATATATGATTTGGTATAATGTAAATTATTTTTTTATCTATCCAGTGATATTAATCTGCTTATGAAATACCTGGACTTAGCTAGAAACTGTATTTCCCACATTTATTCAGCCATTCCTATCACCACCTTGTTCCCACTTCATTTATATTTAAATAGCAAATTCCATTCTGTATTTTCAAAAGTTTAGGAACCTAATGTTCAAGTTATCTTATATCTTTCCAACTCAATTTAAAAATAGTTATAAAAACCTACTTACTATCAAATGTTTCTCTCATAAACACTTTTCACTTGTACTGAAAAGAAGATAAAACTATTCCTCTTTCCAACATTTTGTGCACTAATCCAGTAAATCACTCATCTAGTTGTTCATCCTTCTACCCCACAATCTTTTTCAGGGCTTAGCACCAGGAGATATAGATGGGGGGAGGGCGGGTGGTTCTTAGTGCTCCTTCTAAGTTATTTCATCTAGTATATCAACATCTATGGTTGGTGATGTGGCTCAGAGCACTGGAGTGCATGTTCAACTCCCAGGACAGTATTGGCTATAGCACTGTTTTTGGATAACTCAAACAATCACAAGAGTGAAATGAAATAAAACACAAATATCTAAAACATCTATATCTTAACCACACATTCTTTCCTGAGTAATTTTGTAGCGATGAATTTTTTTTGATCCATATATCTACTTTTTTCTTAAAAACCTGAATATATTTATTGTCCATTTTCTATATCTATAAATATAAAATATATACACTGATATTCACACTACATATTCTTCAATAAATCCTAGTCTAACTAAACAAGACAGTAAATAATTCAGCAATATGTGTTACATAAAGTGATAAAGAAATACATGTTGTGTTGTAAACCAAAATGCCACTGTGGCCATTTATGTTAAGAAAATAACCTCTATGTCTTTATTATTATACATCTAAACAATGAGTAATTTATTTTTTGCTTATATATAATACAAGTATTTCAACAACATTACAAATTCCTCCGAGTGACTGCATATTTTGTAGTTTTTTGGTTGTTGAAAAACATGTAACAGAAGGTGAGAATGCTGATATAATGAATATTTATGGGACTGAATATTTACTATAGTTTTATCAACCAATATAAATTCACTGTAAATTTAAGAACTGTAAAAATAAACACACACACCACTCCCCTATATGTTTTTTCTTTCTCAAGAATTCTTATATAATTCTTCTTTTTCCTTCTCTCAATTGTCCTCCTTCCAAACAACCCCATATTCCCTTTTTGTACTTCTTTTTATGTCTTTCTCTCCTCAACTTATTATGTCCACCTTCTTCATTATTCTCCCATATTTCCCTCTCTTATCACCAAAATTTACTTTTCATTTTTTTCTTCTTTTCATCCCCTTTATAATGCAGTTCGAACAATCTTTAAATGTCTCCTTATATATTATATATAGTAGCCAATATATATGTATATGTATATATATATATTGACTCCATAGCCAACAGTATTCAGAAATTACTCCTGACTCTGCATTCATTGATTATTAATCCTGTTGTAGTTTGGGATCCATATGGGTTGCAAGGGACTGTATCCAGGTTGGTCTCTTGAACATCAAAATGTCTACACACACTGTACTATCTCTCTGTACTCAGTACCTCCTTTTTTTAAAGCATATAAAATAAGCACAGATGCAAGAAGAATGAATCTAATATTATTTATAATTTTATATAAATCTGTCAACAAAATATAAAAATAGGATTTATGTATTCCTTTTTTAAATACATACATGGATCAAATTTTCCTTCAAATTTGATTTAACTATTAGCCAAATTCAACTAAGAGAACATGAAGGAGACAAAGGAAATTTGTTTTTCATAGCACAAATAAGCAAACTAATAGCACCAATTTATTTCTATACTTGATTCATAACTGATGACTTTAAATCTGCTATTCATTAGAGTCTGAACAAGGCATATACAGAAAGTTGATGTAGCCCACAGATCACACACATTAGGAAGTGTTGGAAACAGTACAAGCCAGCAACAATAGAAAAATGGGCACAGAGCAACTCTCCTAATGAATAAAATATGAAGAACTTTGCAATTACACAGACCAGAGAGAAGTGGCCAGAGGATCATCAGCATAATGATAGCAATAAAAATAGGACTTCATGCCTGTATCTCCTATTTCACATCCCTAAATCTGAGTAATATTTATTAACCACTCTCCTGTTTATAGTTTTATGCACAGTACACTACAAAAATAAAAAAAAAGCTATGTGTTTCCTGCCTTCAAGGATTTTCTGTCTTGAGATAGCCAATAAAGGTCATTTAATTATCCTAAAAGATATTCTACAAGCCGAATTATACACAAGTGGTAATTTTTGTTTCTGAGAAGTAATACACCATTTAACAACATATTTTACTCTATGAAAAATAAAACGACCAGTTGAATCAACTAATTTAAAAATGTACAACAACTCTCTAAATTATAAAATGTAGAAACCTAATATTAGGATTAATAAAAGTTGGGATGAGGATGGTTAGCATCTATTGCACAGACAGCATATATATATATATACATATATTTACACATAAATGTTTGTACACATAAATTGTCTAAAATGTATGTTAAGCACTATCACTATTTTTTTTTGGTTGGAGGCACACCCCAAAGCTCTCAGGGGTTACTCCTGGCTGTGTGCTCAGAAATTACTCCGGGCAGGCTCAGGGATGCTGGGATTCGAACCACTGTCCTGCATGAAAGGCAAATGCTCTACCTCCATGCTATCTCTTAGGCCCCGCACTATCACTATTTAAAAGTATATCAGGGAGTACTATTGTTGAAGCAATAGTATTTTAATACTATTGTTGAAGCAATAGGTATTTGTCTTGCATGCAGCAAACCTGGATTTGGAGCTCAGCATTACATACTCTCTTTTGAGCACTGCAGGAATGCTTCCTTAATCCAAAACTAAGTGTAATTCCTGAGAATTTCCAGGTTTGGTAGAAAGTCAAAGAAGCAAGCAAACAATAAATGCAAACACACACACAAACACACACACACATACACACACATGCATCCACTTAATTCTAAACAATACAAACATTCATCCACTTAACTCTAAAAACATTCCTCCCAAAAGAAATATTTTACCTAAGATTTGAGACAGGATCATTATAAAAATTGCTCACAGACTGACACATAATTATCAGTTAACAGGTGTATAGCTTTATTCTCTTAAAAGTCACTTTGTTGCTATCACAAAGGAAAATATGTAACTGGGCTCTAACATAATATACTACATTTAATACTTAATTCCAATGCTGGCAAACCTAGTCTTTGTCTTTCATCAGAATATACCATTAACAGATGTTATTTTCTAAGATCTAGGTCAATAGTAACAAGTCACTTAGTGGGTCTCTCAGTTTACAGAGGACAGATAATGCATTAATTGATGTCTAGTCTTAGAAGTTCAAAATCACAAAAATGAATGCATTACCAAAGGTGGAAGTGAGAAGTACTACTGAGGATTAACAGTAGGAAATTGCAGTTCAAGTCATACTAAAATCCAGGATTTAGCCATGGTTATAAAAGACAAAGAAAAACTTCTCAAATTAGATACCACTATATCATTATGAAAATATTACCATTGTGAATAGTCATTATCATATTTTATAAAATGTTAGTTGCTCCAAGTAATAAGTTGAATAATTTATTTATGTACAGTTAGAAAAAATAGAAACTACTTTCATTTTAACAAAAATAAGTCCTTTATTGTCAGATTCATTTGAATTCTAGAGATTTTACAATGTACAGATAATTGCTTCTCTGCCTTTTGGCTAACAATAAGTGTAGTATCTGTTATTATCAGTTTAATATCTGATATGTTCTCTATCTGAAGACAATATATTAAATGATTTTTGAACTAGGAAATTTAAATAGGAGTTTTCTCATCCACTCCACAATTTGACCTAGTCTTTGAGTACTTCCAAAAACATTGCATTAAAAAATGTACAAATTTGCATGCAGAAGGACAGTGGTTCGAATCCCGCCATCCCACATGGTCCCTCAAGCCTGACAGGAGCGATTTCTGAGCGTAGAGCCAGGAGTCACCCCAAGTGTTGCCAGTGTGACTTAAAAACCCCCCAAAAAGTACAAATAATTTGGTTTTGACTAAATTTAGATGGATAGTCAAACTTCTCAGTCATTTTCTATTCCCATCTATGATGAATATTTTGTTTTCTTGTCAGTAAAATGCTTAGTGTTCATTTTCCTTTTGCTTTCTTTGAACTTAAGAATAAAGCATGATATAGTAAGAAACACTAGCATAAAGATAATCAACTTCTAATAGTTTTCTTATGAATAGTAAGTATTCTTCCATTTAAATTATGTACTAGATACAAAGCTTTTTATGAATTCCTTAAATATTTTCATTCTCAAATAAGAAATAAATATGCATGCACTGAATTTAAAGGATGACCTCCAAATTCTCCTATAATCTCTTTAAAATTAAAGGGATTATGAATGCTTGAACTATTAGGGCAGGATGAAACAAACACTAGTTATTTCGTTGAAGGGATCCTGAAAGGTTATACCTGATCATTCTTGAATTGTGATTTTAGGTAAAACCTTTGCTAATTACATCCTAGAAGCATACCATGATCTCTACTGAAATATCAAAGAAGATTGGATGCCTACTTAAGAGTCTGTAAATGCTTTTTAAAATTTGGGTTTTGACACAATACAACAGAAACTAGCTTATATTAAAAGAAAATTACAAATTATTTACCTTGGTTTAAAATTGTTTTTTAAGGAGCCACTTGTTCTTTTTTTTTAAATAATATATCAGGGTTCAGAATAGATCTTTCAGAATTCAAAGGAACTTAAAATAATATTAGTTATAATCCAATATTTTTAAACCTCAAATATTACTACATTTTTTCTTCTAAGATTAAGCAAGCTTCATATCAACAAAAAATTTAAATATATTTTGTTAAAATCATATAACAAA
The DNA here is from genome assembly GCA_004027635.1 of Crocidura indochinensis. Lineage (NCBI taxonomy): Eukaryota > Metazoa > Chordata > Mammalia > Eulipotyphla > Soricidae > Crocidura > Crocidura indochinensis. Next base: position 1,469 of record PVKC010008077.1, on the reverse strand, counting down.
ATTTTGTACTCTCATTTCCTAAGAAAACTACCATTCATATTTTTGCATTTTTTGATTTCCTATAACTTTCAAAATAAAACTTGGTCTAGTAATAATACATTGAATTTATAAAGTTATTTTTACATGCAATAGTTGATAGGGGGATAGAAAGGCATATGTGTGAAATGTAATTTGCTAACATGGTTACTAGAAAGAAATACATGATATTTTGTGTGTGTGTGTGTTTTGGGCCACACCCAGTGACGCTCAGGGGTTACTCCTGGCTATGCGCTCAGAAGTCGCTCCCAGTAGGCACGGGGGACCATATGGGAACCGGGGGATCGAACCGTGGTCTGTCCTAGGCAAGGCAGCAGGCACCTTACCTCCTGCGCCAACTCCCGGCTCCCAATACATGAGATTTAACAAGAAATCTTTTCTTGTGAAAATTCATAACTCTGGAAATTATTTAAAGTTAAAGAAATAATGATGATAAGTCATTTATTTCTGAGGATTGGTTTTGATTTAAAGAGCAAAACTAAAATCCAATTGACAATATTGCCTATTTATAGCTCTCTGCTATTAAAATACTCAACTAATCTGAATTCTTGGTATGGGCCTGGCAGGAACTTTGAGACTATTCCTTCTAATGAGAACATAGGATATTAGATACTGCTTTGAATTAAGTCCAAATGCTTTAAAGATCAGAGTTGGCAATAAGTTAATATTTTTCCTGTGCAGTTTGACTATGGATACAATGTGAAGAATGATAAAGTTGCAATCATATATAATCTCCATATCCTATTTTCCCATAAACAATATTGATCGGGTGATATGAATACATAAAACTTTCCAAAAATTATGTTAATTGATGACATCTCTAATTGCAGCCTTTGCAACCTAATATAAAGCTAAATCATTTTTTTCATCAGAATGTTTTATTGGAGAAAATATCTTCAAAAAAGTAACTCTGTTATAATGTGGCTACAATGAAACATAACTTCCTCTAATATGCACACACAGCAATAAGACACTGAGTACACTGAACATTTTCATCTTAGGTTTCTAGTCTTGGAAACAGAATTCAGTTGGCTGTGTTTTGGGTTCTTGTTTGTTTTTATTTTCTTTTGTTCTTGGGGAGCCAGAGCCAATTATGCTGAGGTCTTAATCTTGGCTTTAAGTTTAGAGATCACTCCTGGTAGTGGTAGGGTAATCATATGTGGTCCTGGAAATTGAACCTGCATAGGCCATGTGTATGAAAGGTCCTATCTGATGTGCTATTACTCCAGCCCTCCAATTTTTAAGCCACTGTCATTTTTTAAACCACACAGTCTCTCATGGTTTGTTATGGAAGCCCTAAAAACTGTACCATTTAGGATTATTCCTGATTATTTTGAGGCTTGACTTTTAAAACATCTAATAATTTGAAGGATTTAATGGTCCTTAACTGTAAAGGGTAAAAGGTGGTCCTTAGGTAAGTAAATATGGCAAGA
>PVKC010008076.1:0-28624 GCA_004027635.1 Crocidura indochinensis | reverse complement strand
TTTTTTTTTTTTTTTTTTTTTTTTTTTTTTTTTTTTTTTTTTTTTTTTTTTTTTTTTTTTTTTTTTTTTTTTTTTTTTTTTTTTTTTTTTTTTTTTTTTTTTTTTTTTTTTTTTTTTTTTTTTTTTTTTTTTTTTTTTTTTTTTTTTTTTTTTTTTTTTTTTTTTTTTTTGGTCTTTTTGGGTCACACCCGGCAGTGCTCAGGGGTTACTCCTGGCTCCATGCTCAGAAATTGCTCCTGGCAGGCACGGGGGACCATATGGGGCACCGGGATTCGAACCGATGACCTTTTGCATGAAAGGCAAATGCCTTCCTTACCTCCATGCTATCTCCCGGGCCCCCATTGATTTTGTTTTTAAATAGAAAAGTTTATTGAAAAATGAAGGGAGAGGAAAAGAAACTAAGCAGATGGGAAGAAACTTAGTATAGGACTGTTTCATTCTGTACCATTGTATGCATATGTACGGGTACATGTATGTATGTAGATAATTCTCAACTTCCTTATCCATCAATAGACTGTGAGTTGTTTCCATATCTTGTCTATTTTAGCAAAAATAATAAACATTAACATGACCATAGTTTTTTTTTTTTGTTTTTGGGCCACACCCAGTGACGCTCAGGGGTTACTCCTGGCTATGCGCTCAGTTTTTATTATTTAAAGAAGATGTATCACATAGTTGCTTACTATGCATTTGTTTTCAGATTAGTAAGAACAAAGTTATTAAAAAATAGAAAGAAAAAAGAAGAGAAGAAAGAAAATTTTAAAAAGAAAGAAAAAAAGTACACTGGCAAGCAAATTTGTAAAAATTATTGTATCTCCAATGAAGTCATTAAAAGAATGTCAGAAGATTTAGTAAGCTCTTGTTGTTAGCTGTCCATTCTGCTTTTTCATTTATTTCTGATTAAATGACCTCAGATACTCATTGTTATCCTATAACATCCTATAGGGATGACAGCATCAAACAAATGAAGTTGTTTAAAAATTAAAAGCACTATATGTCTACTGCAGCTTTTGTGGGCCATGTTCTCAGTTGCTAGGCCTCCCTGAAGAGGGATAATTTGGGGAGAGGGTGCCTGCACATGCTCGAAAAAAGCCCTGGTGGTGTCAGACCAATATTGGCAAACCTGAAGTTTGGTCAGATTGGTGTTTATGAAGAGAATCGTAGAGGAGTAGTGAGGCAGGACGATAGGCAAAGCGGTAGTTATGGGTAATGGATGTAGCACATATGGCTTTGGCATTGTGAAGGCTTGGCCAACCCTCTCTTCTCAGGATTGCCAGCTTTCTGCTTCGTGGCAATGAACCCATGATTTTTATGGCTTGGTTACTCCCCCCCCCCCCTTGAAAAGAGTGGCCCGGTGTGAGCATGGTGACTGCATTTGTACAACAAAAATCTACTAGTTTTTGAGCTTGTGTTTTCTTTTACTTCAGATAAATACTTAGAAATAAAATTGTTAGATCATATTGTATTTCTGCTTGGAATGTTTTGAGAACTTTCATGTTGTTTTCCATAGTGGCTGTACCAATTTATAATCCCTCCAATTGTGTTGAGAGGACACCATTTTCTTCAGAGGGACTGATTTTCTATTCAGTGTTAGATTTAATTAGGTTTTAGGAAAAGTTATTTGACACTTTATCAATACTGGAGTTGGGAGGTCAAACTATGCTTATTGTACATGAATTTTGAAAGACGAATCTAGAGGTTTTCAGCGTTTTGTAAGTATTATAAAGCAAGAGGTGTCAAATGTACCCTTAGGAAACTGCCCATACTAAGACATTCCTACAATCTGCAGAAGAAGTGAACCTGGAGAAGCCATCCAGAGTACAAAGGGTAGGATTTACCTAAATGCAGAGAGATTGTATTTTGCTTATTAATGTTTTAGAGCCATATCCAGTGGCACACAGCTGTTACTTCTTGACTTTGCACTCAAGAATCACTCCTAGAAGGCTCGGGGAACCATATCAACGGTGTAAAGTCAAATGCCCTACATGCTGTACTATCGCTTTGACTCAAGAAATTGTATTTATTTTATTTATTTTTATTATCGTAGTTGGGTTTCAATCATAAAAAGAACACCCCCCTTCACCAGTGCAACCTTCCCACCACCAATGACCCCCATATCCCTTCTTTCCGACCCCTTCCCTGTCTGTATTTGAGACAGGCATTCTACTTCTCTTATTCACTAACATTGTCATGATAGTTAAGTGTAGTCATCCAAAAGATTGTATTTTGTCCTAGGCCTAACTAAGCAAAATGAGAGGTGATAAGCAGGGACAGTTTCAGCTTGCATTTGTAGGATGCTATTTTATTGATTGCTTATTGGCATAATATTTTAATAATTAGCCATATGTTATTTTTCATGAAATTTCCCCTTTCTCTATTCTTTGCCACCTCAAACTGACAAATTAAGGCTTAGAATTGTAACAATGAATAAAATATAAAACATCAAAGAGACTATGGCTCAGACTATGGCTTACATTTTATTGTGAGCTTTCAAGAATTTGTGGAGAAACCATCATTAATAGATTATAAATAACAATCTCAGTAAATAAAATAATTTTTAAAAACAAATAATGGATTATGGACTAAAGTAAAGGAGTGTAAAAGGACACAAATACTAAAAAGTACTGTGGTCAAAATTATAAAAGGCTGAAATTCTTTATCTTAAGATTTAATACTTAAGATTTGATGTATTTTGATCCTGTATAAAAATTTACTTTCTATATTGTTCTCTATGAATTTTTTTCTCTTTTGTCCATGTCTAGAAAGGGTTTGGAGTTTAGCTTCTAGGGTTTTTTTATTTCCAGATTGGATAAAGTTTTGAACTCTAAAAGAAGAGTTTCTTGAAGCAAATTGCATGGCAGGAAATACCACCTTGTTAAGGTAGAGAGAAGATAGATATAGAAGGATCACCAAACTGGAAAGTGGTGACCTTTAGGACCCATGCAGACTGTGCTTCATTTCCATAGTATGTTGCAGGAAGTTACTTTAGGAGAGGATAAGAAAGGGGCACCATCCAAAGATTAAAGTTATGATAATGGGTCTATAAACTTTCTCAAAGATTCCTATGATTCAGAGAACACATTGAATCCTTGCCACCCATCAGTAAGGGATTGCATTTTGATCTACCTAAGACTGATATCTTTGCAAATTCCTAGAGAAATGGAGTAGGGAAGATTTGAAAAAACTAAGTAATAACTAAGAAAATGATTTTCTATTCATTGTTAGATTTAATTAGGTTTTAGGAAAAGTTATTTGACACTTTATAAAATGTAATATAAAATTTATCATTCACACCAGCAGATTAACTACTTAGAAGTAAAGAGTGACACAAAATATAGGAATAGCAGGTAGAAGGAGTAGCCAAGGGATGAGGCACTTCCAAGGAAGGAACAAATTTGGAAATGATCCCCATCCCTCTCACCTCTAATGCTGATCTGAATCTTTTGCTAACTTGCTGGATGATAAAGAAATTTGCTGTGGTTCAGCTACCTGGGTTGCAAGCAGAACAACATTTGCCAGGATGCTGACAAGACTTGCATCTGTTTGCTTGTCACTTTGTTGGGAATACGTATGAAAAGGTGTTTTTGAACTTGCAGCTAGCCACTTCAGAGCTTAGTTCCCTGGGGGGGGGGAGCTGCTCTGTGGGAGCTGCTGAAGTTTCCCTAATAAGACATACCACACAGAAAAGAAAAGAGCACAAGATTATTTAGACAAACTCCTCCCATCTGCGGTATCCTTGCATTTCCCATCACTGACAAAGCTGAAATTTAAAGCTCGTTTTAAAAGGAGGAATAGTTACAGGATCAAGCTTTAACAATATAGGCAGGTCAGTGAAGGGTGGTTTTGGAATAGATAGGCAAAACATTTTTATATTTGACACAAGGTTCAGGAAACTTCTAGGATGTCTTATACTTTGGGACTTGATTGGTTGGGTTTGTTTTGACTCTTTTTGATAAGAAAGGAAAAGAGATTGGGGAAGGAAATAAGCTGACGGATTCAGGTAAGATTTGATTAATCAGTAAGTATTCATGTGGAATGGAAAGGGGCCATGAGTGATCAATGAAACATAGGACTATCAGTATTTTAGGCATAGGTGGTTAAAAGATATCTGTGGAGAAAGGTTGTATTATAAGGAGATAAAATTTCAAAGTAGAAACAAAAGGGAAATCTAAAGAAAGAGGAGGAGGAGTATATAGTGCCAAATAATATAAGAGAATAAGTAAAATGAAGAACTTAAGTGTGTCAACATAGTTAGAGAGCTAAGAGACCTTGTATAGAACTATCAAATACATCATAAGCACTACAATGGTTGAAGGAGCAAGGAAATTGGACTGTGAATGACAAATCAGTGTTCTGGAATTGTCAAAAGAAGAAAGATATATGGAGAGATCAGTAATGTGCTATGTGTGTTTTCAAGGAATTGACTTTAGAAAAGGAGGAAAGGCATCTACAAATAACTCCAACACATTTTATAACAAGTATAGATTGTAAGAAAGTAAAGTGGAATTGAAACAACTAGGAAAATGAACTTGTTTCTTGCTGACAGTATAATAATAGAATTAGAAGGAGTTGATTTGAAGGAGCATGCATTTAAGTTGTGCTTTTCTGAGTAGGCTGAGTTTCAGAGAGTCAGAGAATGCTAAGATAGGAGACAGAAGAGCAGGAAAGATGAGCTTTAATGGCAGACGTAGAGGATACTATTGTAAATGAGGGGGAAATGAGGAATTTTTACAAGGCTGTTGCATTGAATAAGTCAGTGAAGGGGCTGGAGAGATAGCACCATGGGGAAGACTGTGTGCCTTCTAAGTAGCTGACTTTGGTTCAATCTCCAGCATCCCATATGATCCCTCCAACGACAGTAGGAGTGATTCCTGAGTGCAGTCACAAGTCTTTAGCACTGCTGGGTGTGGTCCTAAAACAAACAAACCTACCACATCAGTAGAAAGTCAATGGAAGTCAAGTACAGTATGATGTGCTTTGTGCTTTGCGAGACTGTTGAGAGCAATTGTTTAGAGGACTGATCTGATGAATGGTAAACTGGATAGAAATATATATTAAATTTGAGGTCCACTGAGGTAATGAAAGCACTAGACAAACTTAGGAATTATAAACTTAAGTTGGAGGGAAGCTGCAGAAATGACTCAGAGCAGGGAATTCAAAGGCTTTGTAAAAGAAGTGACAAGAAGCAGTGCTAGTGTTAGAATCATAATAATCATAATAGAGGAGATATAAAAAGACATTAGAGTATAAAGAGGTTGATTTGGAGAATGGTGAAACCAGCACTAGAAAAGGTGAATAAAAAAGATATGATACTTGAGGTCAGAAAAGTTTTGTTTAGTTTGAAAAAAAATAGGGTTCTTTAGTATATTAAAAATGTTGATTATCATCTTTCCAGTTTTAAAACATAGCAGCCACAACCTATCTGGAGCTTATGTGCTGTCAACTGTGGGAGGGTCCTAAGAATGGGCAGTTCTCATTCTCAGAACTGTCTATGATAGCATTTTTTCTGTTTGACATGGACAGAATGGTGTCTTAGAGAAGTCGTATGTAACAGATGTTCTATAGCCTATAAGTGGTTAGAGACAGGCTTCAAGGTCAGGTTTCTCTGTCTCTACATCCAGGCTTTTTTTTGGGGGGGGGGGGAACTCACACCCGGTGACACTCAGAAGTTGCTCCTGGCTATGTACTCAGAAATCGCTCCTGGCTTGGGGGACCATATGGGACACTGGGGATCCAACCAAGGTCGTCCTGGGTCAGCTGCGTACAAAGCAAGCACCCTAACAGCTGCACTACCGCTCCAACCCCACAGACTCTTAACTATTACAGAAGACTATTTGTGTATCTGTCTTCTCTCCTGCACCTGGTAGACTAATTCCTGATGACCACATCTCAGGTTGCTAAAAGATAAGACTTGTTCAATTTGTGTATTACAGATTAAATAAATGCTGAAGTCCACTTAATGGTCTGTGAAGGGCATAAAGAAGGTGAAATGCTCATATTTAGCAAATAAATATGTACTCAGACTTAAGAAAATACAGCTGGGTAACTCAGTTGTTTTGAGCTTGTTACTAATGAGGCCAAGGTCATAGGTTTAATTCCCTCATGGGTCAGCTCACTTTGCACTATTTTCATGCTCTCAATCTTAAACAGACTTTCTAGCAAATGCAAATATATACACACGGTCCCAAGGGAACCAGCAAAAGAAAGTAGAAAGAATGAATTAGTGTAAATCCATTACCTCTGTTAGGAAAGTACCTTGAATAAAATTAGGTACTTATGGCTGGTCACTGGTGCCACTTATGTTTGCATATAAAAATTGCTCATAATTATTATATGTCTGCCTTAACTTGAAATATTGAAGTCCAAATCATAATACTGTAATTATAAAAGGATTTAGTAATTTAAATAAAACATTGATAAAATTGTTTGCCAAGAATTATAGCAGGAGAAAAATATGTTGAGTCCACATAAAAATAAATTTGATTTATACGTAAAAGCACCTTTACTAAATTAAGTCATACATTTTGATGAATTCTCTTAATAGACATGTGCATTCGGATGTAAAGATAAAATGAAGAAAGTGAATTCTAGGGAATGATGTGTTATAGTGGAAGAGTTATGATGATTGTTAGAACAATCAGTACTTTGTATAATATACATTTGCATTCATATACAAATTACTGATTGTGTGGTCCAGAACAGTATTGGTCTTTCTAAGCCTCTCTCCTTCTAAAAAAGACCTGTCATATAGTCCTATGAACCATGTAGGGTTATTATTAGGACCTAATGAAATGAGGTACAGAAAGTACCTAATATGTAGGGAGCCTTAAAAAAATTAACTTCAAGGCCCAAGAGATAGTACAAGGAAGGTACTAACCTTGTAAATGGCTCACCTGTCTTCATTTTCTGGCATCCTATCTGGCCGCCCAAAGCTTGCCAGATCCACCCAGGTCTAAGTCCTGAGCACTACCAGGTATAAATTCCCCAAAGCAATATTTTTTATTGCTAACAAAAATTATTAAATTAACATATCTCAAAATATTTATGAATTTACTCTATGAACTGCAAGTGACAAATAATTAGAGAATTTTTTGTAAATTAAATGGAAGTATTTAAAAGTATTTCTGTCATTAGCATCAAATAGATTTTTAAGAAGATAATTAAAAAGAACTTTTTAATGTTGATTTGTTCATGTTCTCTATGTGAGAAATGTTTGCTTTAGAAAGAAGGATGTATAATTTCCTGTAATAATTTTTTTCTTTTCTTTGGCAAAGGACATTTTTTCTAATATGGTATAAATGGAATTGTAATTTAAGTGGTAGGCCCTTTGAGGAAAAATAACTCATCTCAGAAGGAACAGTGGAAGCCAGACATCTTCATGGAATTATCTGCTAGAAGAATCATCATTATACAAGAAGAGTTTGGGCTGTTTTTTTTTTCCTGTCTGTAAAGGACAGACTGAAAAATCAGACATTATTTACTGACTGGGTTTGTCACTTTCTTTCTAATGCCAATATCATTCTACAATGAGATTACTCACAAACTCTGGAAAACATATTAAGACCCGGTGTTTCCTAAATATGAAAGTGGTAAATACACATAGAAAGTCAGGCCTCATCATTACCTTTTGGTACCTTTCTCTAGGCTTCCAATACGCTTCCATTCTTGAGCACAGTGCACCTATTGTGCTAGTACGTGGGATTTAAGTAGTATCTATTAATCTCTGTTACTCATAGTCTCATTTTTATGACTGATGCTGTGCTTGTCTAAGGAAACTGAGTAGATGAAAGACTAAAAATGTAGTCTTGGGGGAGCATGAGGTTAAGAAATGGGGACAAATACATGAAATAGATGGAAGAATCAAGGGGAAAAGATCAAAGTAGAAGCATTAAGATGAAGAATTTATGGAGTCCAATTTGTCATGAGTCGTATTGACCAATAAAGAAAATGAGAAGTTTGTGGATTAATATTTTAAACTCATACTCTGAATTAGAATCCAGCAAATCAATGCCAGGAACCAGCAAATGTACTTAGCAATTAGCAGGAGAAAAAAAAATGAGCTAGTTAATCAGCTTTGGAACCTACCATGGTTCAATTTTTGCATTCTGATTAAACAGTTTCAATCTAGTTGTCATTTACTTTTAAAGTGCTGGTACAAGGAGTTTGCTGTAAATAGCAGTTCTAATTGCACAGTCTGGAGCCAAGCACACATACTGCATACTGTGTATATTTGTCTTTTGTTGTGTGGCTCTGCCAACGAACCTGTTCCTGCTGCTCCTACCCTTTCCTTTCTTGTGCACAGTGCGCTCATATAGAAGATCTGCTGGCTATGTAGGTGTGAATGTGAGAGTGAATGTGTGAGTGGGTTTCATTTGTGTATGTATAATATTGAAATGAATAACAGAATGAACATTCAAATTAATTTCTTCTCATTTATTCTGAGGCCTTTGAATCTTATTTTTTCCAAATGTGCATGCATATATACCATATTAACCTGGGGTGCCACTTATATTTTGTTACCACTTTCATCCTGTTATGGGAGGGTTTTATTTCTCTTCAGTATCATCATTTTCCAGAGAAGTAGAAAGGGATTAGTGATTGTTTTGCTTCCCACCTTTGTCAAGCTGCTGCTTGTTACTGAAACGAGGAGCTACACCTGAGAGAACCTTTATGCAAACCTGATGGAATTGCTGATAGTTAAAGAGACTGGTATGTCTAGTCTCAGGTTGGGACAAGACGAAAACTGAAAAAAAGGCATAATTGAAACTGAAAAAGGGCATAATTATCTAAATCCCATCCAAGATGCACTTCCAGGGAATTCTTGGAATGTTAACTGGTTAAGTCGGGAAAAGCATAGTGAAAAAATGATTCGCACCTATCATATACCAATTGGCAAGAGAGGATGCAACATTCTTTCCTATTTTTAAATGGAGCTCTCTGAAAGTACTCGTGAAATGTGTGCTAATAGACGCCCACTGAAGTTCAACAAGCACATGGGTGAATTAGCACCAAACCTTGTTTTGACTCCAACCCCTTTCCTCCATCAAAGAAAATGTTAAATTTACAAAGCAAATGCATCAATTACCGCTGATTTCAAAAGTACTTCATTTTATTATGGTGTGCAACATTTATCACCCAGACAACAGCTCTTCAGGAAGGCTATGCCAATAAAGGAACTCAAGATAAAGCTGAGAAATCAATATTGAGAGTACACCATTCAAATCAAGTGCAAGAAACTTCACTGAGGATGCCAACCATTTGCCCTGTTCAAGTAGATCTCAGACACCAAAGCCATTTCTTTTGGATGTGTACATTCTCTGCACATTCCTCTTCAATGAGCTGCCTGAATATGTAGTGGGTTCAGAATTAAGTTCTCACTATCAATAAGAGCAAATCTTTCATACTACCTTAATATAATTAGTGTATTGTTTCCCCCTTTCGGGGTTACTCAGGAATGACAAAGGATAATCCTAACAAACAAATCTTATCTCTTGGCAAAGTGAACTGTGGGATCCTGAGGACACTTTCTTGCTATTCTTCTCCGTGATTGCTCATAGCACTTTGGCCTCAGCTGGGGGAAGGAGTATAGATCTCCCCAATTTGTCACTAACTCGCAGACAAGAATGCATGGCTTAGCCACTGCTGCCAGGGCAATATAAAATCCTGAGCCACATGTTTAGACACATAAAATATGGCTTTCCACAATCTTCTTATTTAACTGGGACTATTAGGTAATCCGTTTTGATATTCTTGTCTCCGTCTAAAGAAAACTCTCTGAGAAAATCACAAGTCCAATGGGAGTGAAAGCAGGGCTTAAAATTTAATTCTCTCATCCAAACCTCACATGAGCTCAGCCCCTGCACATAGATGGAACAGTGGCATGTGTCCCATCCCATTAGATGCATTATCATTTATCAAGGGGTTTCTGCTCTTTGTTTTTAGTTGGATTGAAATGCTATTATTTAGAAAAAAATTGAAGTTGCAAAGCAAAAGAGTAGTTAGTTGGTGGACAAAATATAGTTATTTAGGGGAAATCTCATTTTGTGACTCCAAGCTCAGTGATTTAAAAATAAAAATCTCTATAGCCATTCACATTTGTGGTCCATGTGTGTAATTTTACCAGGGATATCCTGTATTTTTGTGAAGGATGTTTCTGGAAAAATCTTCAGGAAGACCATCTCTGCTCTCCACTTTTTAGAACTGGTTTTATGCTTAAGTTCTTAAATTTGTAAGCCTGTCCAATGTAAAATTGAATTAATAATCTATAGTTTATAGAAAATCAGATCTATACATTTTACTTATTTCTTTTTTTTTAATAATTTTTATTGTGACCAAAAGTGAATAACACATCTTTCACAGAAATATTTAAGGTACATAATGACAAATTAAGGGCAGAGCTTTGAAGTTCAAGTAGCGGTTTGGGGTTCTTTGGTGCTGTGGGGATACAGGGAAGTGCCAAGAGTCTTCAGTGGGGGGCCCTGTGATGCTCAGAGTCAACATGAGATTGTGGGAATTGAACCTCAGGGCATTATATATAGTGGGCATATGGTCTATCACTTGACTTATACTATGAGCACTTTCTTTTAACTCTTTCAAAGACTATAGATAATATTTTTTCAAAATTGCATTCTCTTGGAGCTGGAGCAATAGTACAGTGGAAAGGCACTTGCTTTGCATATGACTGATCCAGGTCAGCATCCCATGTAGTACTCCAAATGCATCAGGAGTAATTCCTCAGTTCATAACCTATAATAATCTTTGAGTACCATTTGGTGTATCCCCTAAATTACCTACTTCATTGAAATCAACATTTAACATTCTAAAATTATTAACCTTATTTGGAAGATCTTTTATTCCTATTAAAATTATTAGAGGATCTACTCCTACCTAAAGAATGTTTTAGCATTTTTAGAATTTTTTTCTATAAAATGGATTTCTAAACGTGTGTATGAAAATTGGTCTTTTCTCTGTCTCTCAGGCTTTTTTTCTTTTAGTGCCCCTGTAGCATTAGACATAGTGTACAACTGTCCTTGGTGTATGCAACCTTACCTGCTCTATCCTAAGATCACATCCCTATTGCTCTCTTCTCATTCTTCTGTAAAGTCATTTTAATATCTGTGGTGCTCCCTTGATGCAAAAGTATAGAGCAGAGGTTAAAGTGGTGTTGAAGGCATTGGATGACCAGGAAGCCTAAACAAACCCTTGTGATTAAAGTGCAACAAGGCGCAAAAGTTTTGCAGTCTGAATATGTAATCTTTGGATCAATGTTTTATATTATTGAAGATGAGGAATGCTTCACAGCTGTACTCTAAATACTCAGCCCATTGTGCAAGTCTGATGGTTTGGTGGTAGGCCAGGTGATGAGATGCTTCTGGGACCAATAAGAAACCCCTGTGGTATGGGAACCCTGCATGTGCTCGAGCCCTTTTGAGCTATCTATGTAGCCCCTTCCTTACGATTTATTTTTATTTTTTCCCAAATGTTACCAGTTGTTACCAGGCCTCCTTTCTTCTTTGAGCATGCTTTCTTTCTCTTTTTCTTAACTTTGTGTAATAAAAAGAGGAGAGACTTTGCAGCTATAAAATTTTAAAGGCAGATCTCCTCTCTGCCCCTGATTCACGACAAGATTGTTGGTACATTATAGCCATCCAGCATAGGTTTTTATTTTTTATTATTAAAATTGATTATGATAATATTTATATTTAGCAATGAGTCTATTTTCTGATGTCACATCTCTAGTTCCCATCATTCTTCTGAGAGCACAAAACCTGGTTACTAACTGCTTATGAGCAAGACCTTATCTGGACCTCTCTTTTGAAAGTCATCGCTCCCTACTTTCCATCTGCCCTGTGTCCTGTATGGCAGGAATAATATTAGGCAATGAGCAGGTGTTATTTCAAAACTGTGCTTAAGACGCAAAGAAGGGAGCAGAAGATCCACATTCCGAATGTAGAGAGCAAATTCTTGGAGGTGCCCTGCATTTTCCCTCAGGGTTTGATGCTTGACTCTAGCGGAATCTGCTGTGTGGCAAGTACTCTCCAACTTCCCAATCTCTCACTAGCCTCAGGCTGTCTAACCTCTTCCCCCAAGCTGCCTTGTCCTGGTAGCAAACAGCAATCAGAAAATTTGGTATGGGTTCACGAGGTAAGAATCTCCCTCCCTCCATGCAAAAGGTCATCGGTTCGAATCCCGGTGCCCCATATGGTCCCCTGTGCCTGCCAGGAGTAATTTCTGAGCATCGAGCCAGGAGTAACCCCTGAGCGCTGCCGGGTGTGACCCAAAAACCAAAAAAACAAAACAAAACAAAACAAAACAAAAAAAAAAAAAGAATCTCCCTCCCATCCACTGTAAGGGCCTAAAAGAAGCTTGCATCATGGGATTGTAAGACATTGAAATAGGCCCTGCCAGATCCTAAGATACTAGCGCTGAGGTCTCAACGTGGTAAGATAGGGCTGCTCAAAGGAGAGTTGTGAATTTATATGATATTGAGGGTTTTTCTGTTTGTTTATCTTTTGGCCACACCAGTGGTGCTCAAGGTTTACTCCTGGCCCTGTACTCAGGGATCATTCCTGACGGGCTTAGGAAACCATATAGGGTGCAGGGGATGGATTCAGGGTTGGACACATGCTAGGCAAATGCCCACCTCAGTGTACTATCACTCCAACTTTGATATTTAGGTGTTTTTTTTTTTTTTGAAATGATCAAGACCGAATAAAAGAGTTGAAAACCTTTAGATTCCATTCCAAGTATTGAAGAGATTGTCATGCAACAATATCTTTTTTTTGTTTGTTTGTTTGTTTTTGGGTCACACCCGGCAGTGCTCAGGGGTTACTCCTGGCTCCATGCTCAGAAATTGCTCCTGGCAGGCACGGGGGACCATATGGGGCACCGGGATTCGAACCGATGACCTTTTGCATGAAAGGCAAACGCCTTACCTCCATGCTATCTCCCGGGCCCCAACAATATCTTTAATATCCTTGGGAAGACTCCCCAGTGGTTCTGGGACACACCTGAGTGGTGTGAGAAATTGAACTTGGAGCTTCATGCATATGAGGTGTATGCTCCATAACTTTGGGCTGTCTCCTTGGACCCTTTCCAACATTTTGTAGATGAAGATAAGTTGATAAACTACTTTGTTTTTCTTTAAAAAAGATTACGTTTTTTACATTTGCATCCTAAAGCTAGTAATTGTACCCCTAGGAATATACTAAGTGAGACTCATGAAAAAATGTACCAGTATGGGGGCCCGGGAGATAGCATGGAGGTAAGGCGTTTGCCTTTCATGCAAAAGGTCATCGGTTCGAATCCCGGTGCCCCATATGGTCCCCCGTGCCTGCCAGGAGTAATTTCTGAGCATGGAGCCAGGAGTAACCCCTGAGCACTGCTGGGTGTGACCCAAAAACCAAAAAAAAAAAAATGCACCAGTATGCAAATAGAAATTATTTCCAATTATATTTTGGAACAAAAAATGTTTCCAAAAAAGCTCTTTTTTGTTTGTTTTGTTTTTGTTTTTTTGGGTCACACCTGGCAGTGCTCAGGGGTTACTGCTGGCTCTATGCTCAGAAATCGCCCCCGGCAGGCTTGGGGAACTATTTGGGATGCCGGGATTCGAACCACCTTCCTTCTGCATGCAAGGCCAATGCCCCACCTTCATGTTGTTTCTCTGGCTCCTCCAAAAATACTTTTTAAGACTAAAACAAATGAATATCTATGTGACCAAGGTGTTTATGTTAAAAGAGAAAATAAATAAAAAAATGGGGGTGGGAGGGAAGCCATTGGTTAACAATGGAATAATACACTTCAATGAAAATGAATTATTTATAACTATCCCGAACTAAGAGTATTGGTAATAATATAATGTTGATTACATATTACTTTGATAGTGTTACCATTATTTTAAACCAGAATTTAAAATAAATTACTTTTTAAAGAGCAGAAGAATAATAAACTTAATTTAGGATAATAGTCACTAATAAGAGGAGTAAAGAGAAAATTTGGAGAGTCAAACATAGCTACGATGTTGTCAGTATTCTAATTCTCCAGTAGAAAGTTAATATATAGAAGTCAATTCTATTTTTCTATTTATTAAATATATGAAAAACTTTAATTATATATGAAATTTTTATAAAATTTGGAAATCATTTTATCACTATTAGTATTGGATTGATGGGGATTGAATTCAGGGCCTTAGACATGTAAAGCAAGCATTCTATTACTAAGTTACATTCCGGCCCAAATATTATTATTTTGCTTTAATATTTTCCCTTCCCTTTGTTGTGGTGACCAGCGATCTCACACACACACACACACATACACACACACACACACACACACACACACACACACACACACACCCTTTAGTTTAGTACCCAGAGATCACATACTTGGTTGTGGCACTAGGTATTACAAACAGCAGTTCTATTGTCACTGAGAGAGATTATGATGTGTGGAGCTGAGATAGATGGATCTTATAGACTTGTGTCTGGAAGGAAGGCTATCTACCAGAAAGTCATTCCCAGACCCACAATTGTATTGTTAATAGACACACAATAAAGAAGAGTTCCATCAATGATGACAATATGAAAAGTAATGTGATGAAGTATTATGATTTATCTGATACTAAATTCCTAAAATCCACTTAAAATTACTAAAATGAAAAGTTATTAAGATAGAAATAAAGTGAGTGACAACAAAGCTTAAGGATATAACTAGAAGAAAATGAAAATGCCTTATGATTATTTCCCAACAAGTTGAGGCTTATCAGCAAAAGATTTTCAGATGCATGAAACCATATCTCCAAGGCTTTCATATGAGTCATATTTTTAATTACTATTATCCAGGTTAGTGTTTTTTAAAACCTCAGTCAAAGCCAACAAATTATGAAATCAGTTTAGTGGTTTGTTCCATTTTTAAGTAAGAGAAGAAATAAAAACAAAAACAGTGTGTACAAAATTGAATAAGGAGTGGTTTGTGTGAAACTTTTGTCATTGATTTATTCATATGAGTATATTGAATTACAATTAGAAGAGAGGGTCTAGATATATAGGGAGTGGGTAAGGTGTTTGTCTTGCTCATGGCCACTCTTGGTTCAGTTCTCAGCACCTAAGGGCTATGCATGGGTAAGTACATAATTTACAAAATTAAGTAAAATAGGCCAGAGTGATAGCACAAAGGGTAGTGTTTGCTTTGAATTGCTCGAAGGCCTTCCAGGAGCAATTTCTAAGTGCAGAGCCAGGGATAACCCTGAGAGTTGCTGAGTGTGGTCCAAAAAGCATATGTAAAATAATTTTGTATTTTGATGGCATTGAGGATTCTATCCAAGCTCTCATGCATACAAGGTATGTGCTGTACCATTGGAATAAAACTCCAGTTTCCGAAACTTTTAATATTTTTGTCTTTCTCTCTGTTATTGATAAAAACTTGCCCTAAAAAGTTTTTAAAAATAACAGCAACCATGGGGGTCAGATAGTGCAGCGGTAGAGCATTTGCCTTGCATGCAGCTGACCCAGGATGGACCTGGGTTCGATCTTTGGTATCCCATATGGTCCCTGGATCCAGGAGCAATTTCTGAGTGCATGTCTAGGAGTAATCCCTGAGTGTCACCAGGTGTGGCCCAAAATCTGAAAAAACAAAAAAACAGAAAATGAAAACCAAAAAAAAAACCAAACAAACAACAAAAAAAAACGAACAACAAAATAACCCTCAGCAACCACCACCAGCCACTTACTGGATGATATACTTAAGATTTGGGCTTTTGTTTTGCAAGAAATACCCAATATGAAACATATAACTTACTGTAGTATATTATATGATGAGATACTTTTCAATGACCAGAGTATAAACAATCAACATTCACAACAGCATAGGTGAGTATCAAAAATATGCTTGAATGTAGAAACTATACACAAAAGAGTACATACTGAGAGTGTATACCTGATTCTATATTTATGAATTCTTGAACTAGTGAGCTATGCAGGGAAAGAAATCAATCATATTAGTGGTTGCTTTTGGTGAAGGGAGACAAGGATTGGTTGGAAAGGAGAATAGAGAAACTCTAGGGATATGTAAATGCCCTATTGATAAAGTTCAGGTCACATACTTGGATGAATTTGTCAGAACTCATTGAATAGAAAGCATGACAGAAAAGAACAGTGGTTTCCAGAGGTTGGTGAGGGAACAGTGATAAGTATATGGAGAGGATTTGGGGGCAGTAAAATATTTATTCTATATGATACAGTAATGATAAATACATATAATTATATATTGTCTAGTTTGTGACAGATACCAAGGAATGACATTGGTCGATCATATTGTAGTATTATTTTTTTGTTTTTGTTTGTTTTGCTCTCAGGGGTTACTCCTGGCTCTATGCTCAGAAATCGCTCCTGGCAGGCTCGGGGGACCATATGGGATGCCGGAATTCGAATCACCATCCTTCTGTATGAAAGGCAAATGCCCTACCTCCATGCTATCTCTCCTACCCCTGTAGTCTTATTTTTAACTTTTTTGAGTAGCCTCCATTTGTTGTTGTTGTTTTTGGGGCTACACCCATTGGTGCTCAAGGTTTACTCCTGGATCTGTGCTCAGAAATCACTCCTGGAAGACTCTAGGAACCATATGGGATGGTGAGGATAAAACCTGGGATGGCCATGTGAAAGGCATGAGCCCTACATGCTATACTACACTTTGGTGTCCCAGATGTTTTATAATCAATAATGCTCAGTGGTTACTCCTGGCTCTCTACTCAAAAATTGCTCCTGGCAGGCACAGGACCATATGGGATGCCAGAATTTGAACTCCGTTGGTCCTGGGTCAGTTGCTTGTGAAGCAAACCTCTAACTGCTGTGCTATCTCTATGATCCCCAGGTTGTTTTTGTTTGTTTATTTGTTTTGTTTTTTAAAATTTTTTTGTATTTGGGACCTTATCTGATAGTGCTCAAACTTGCTCCCAGTGTGTTACCCAGTATTGCCTGGGGGCTAGGAATTCCCCAAGCCAGGGCTAAACTTTGGACCCAGGCGTACAAAAAATGTGCTCCAGGTCTTGGAGTTTATATTTTCATTCCTTATAAATAGCAAATTTTTCTGTAAGTATCTGTCCTTATGGTGCTAGGGAAAACTGAAGCTAGGGATGTAGAGAAAGTTCTTTCAAGAGCATAAAAAGACATTTGGATGCAGATGAGGTGAGGCAGATGGCAAGAGTGTTAGAAATATGTCAGAAATCAACCAGGGGGGTGGGGGGAGAAAAAAGAAATCACCAGAGAAGTAGAATCAGTAGGAGATATATAGTAAGTTTGTTGCAAGAAATTGACCTCACAATTTGTGAGGATAGCTGGGAAAGTTCTACATTAGAAGGGCAGGCTGCCAGAAAAAGCATATTGGAACCTTGCAAACAGGAACTGAGGATACAGCCCACAGAAGAATTTCTTGTTCTATATCAACATTCTAAATAGTCTAAAATGTGAATTATTCTGTAATTGAAAATAATGGTAAATCATTAAGCATGTTAATTCAGTCCTAAATGCCTAAATTTGCTCTTTATACATGTGTGTTATGTAGCTTGATTGTGTTATCTGACTTTTCTAATTTTGAACATTTACCATGCATGTAACAATAATGGTTAAAAATAATGAAAATCTTAAAAATGTTTACAGGAAAATTTTTTGTAACTTTTTTCTTGTGCTTTCCCTATATAAATACAAAAGTTCATGAAAATTAAAACATTAGAGTATTTTAGGTGAAATGACATTTGTATTGATGTCTCTTTTTCTTTTTGTTTTGTTTTGGTTTTGGGCCACACACGGTGATGCTCAGGGGTTACTCCTGGCTATGCGCTCAGAAATCACTCCTGGCTTGGGGGACTATATAGGATTGGGGGATCGAACCAACGTCCACACTGGATCAGCTGCGTGCATAGCAAACGCCCTACTGCTGTGCTATTGCTCCAGCCCCTGACATACAGTACTTGTTCTCTTTTATACTAATCCTGATTGACTATTTGATTGTTACTTGAAAGTCACTTTCTTTGTTTTTTCTTAAGTTGGTAAATAGCTGAGATTCTCCATTTTATAATTATTGTGAGTAACTTCAATAATTTTTCTTAATGATAACAAGAAAAATGAGAAGTCATATAAATTGGATACCCATGTTAATCCATGTTTATGCTTTTCAAACAATATATTAAATACATACTAAATAGAATAATTGGAGCTAGGTCTTGCACTACCTCCCCAAACTTTGTGGCTAATTATAATCAAAATGTAACCAAGGAAAGAAGATTCCAGAACAACAGAAACAGAAAGTCAAACCTGTTATCTAGATTATCTGGTAAATTACAAAGGATTTACTGCTTATATGTCACACTGGTAGTGAGCTTTAAAAAACTTAACTATATCTTTTACAGATGTAATTAAAATTAAAATTAAAAAAAGTTTTTTGAGGGTTCAGACTGCTGTGCCCAGGGTTTACTCCTGGCGCTGTATTCAGGGCTCACTTCTGGCTGTATATCGAAGTGTCAGTGATTTGAACTGTAGTTGACTGCCTGCAGAGTCAACTCCTGTACTATATTTTCAATTATAGAAAATAACTGAAATAACTATATTTTCAGTTACAGAAAATAACTTAACAGAGGTAAGATTCTGCTAAGTAAGATTTTAAGTAACGTGGGTTAATAAGAGTTTTCAGTTTTGTGGCCACCTTTCAAAAGGCTTTTTTTTTTTTTTTAAATTTTGGTTTCTATGAACATTTTCTGAATGGCTTTGGGCATCAGCTTTTTCTACTAGATAAGGAATTATTTCATTATCTACCCTTTGTCTTTTGAAGAAAAATAAATGTTGCTGAAAGACTTTGGCAGATATTTTTATACAGACATTAAAATTTTTCTGATTCAGTATTATATGCCAGCTATAAGTCAAGTTATTTCAGTTAATGAAATTTGCTTTGATCAGAGGAGGCCAATCATCCTTCAAAGCATTGTTTTGTTCTGAAATGCATGCCAGTGCCTAATAAATTAAAGGTTCTGCGGCAGCAACAGATCAAAATAGAAGCTGATGTTTCATTAGATCACATTAATACCTGACAAAAAGAATGACGACAAATCAATGGGAAGCTTTCTCCAATGGGATTCTAAGTAGAGGGGTGCAGTTTCTCCTCCCTCTCCTTCTGTCTCCCACCTTGTCTCTGTCTCTTATTTTCTCTGTCCCATCCCACTTTTGTCAAAATATTTTTGACTCTAGAAATAATCACAAGATCAAGTATTTCTTATTTTTCATTAGGCATTTAGAGTCCTAAATATTGATTGGGCAATAGAATAATGTTCATAGACATAAGATAATATTATTTCATGTTATTCTAAAAATCATTAAACCCATCCTCCTTATGTATGTTTCCTCCTACAGTCTTTCGATTCCATAAAATGATGCTTATATAATTGAGATATTTAAAATACAGCATTTTTTTTGGGTCACACCTGGCAGTGCTCAGGGGTTACTCCTGGCTCCATGCTCAGGAATTGCTCCTGGCAGGCACGGGGGACCATATGGGGCACCGGGATTTGAAGCGATAACCTTTTGCATGAAAGGCAAACGCCTTACCTCCATGCTATCTCCTGGGCCCCTAAAATACAGCATTTTTGATCCACTATCTCTTCATTCAGTGTAGAGTTCGTTGATCTTGGTAAACAAGATTGGGAAAATTCCTATGTTAAGTGATAAGTAAGGTTTGATGAGTTACCTTTTAATATTACATTCTTTTTTATGATTAGAAATCAGATATTAAGTGATATTCTGTTTTAGAGTTAACCCTCTATATACCTAGGCTAAATAGTCAGCTGTTGGAGATTTTCTTTGCTTCTCTCTATTAAAATCTGTCCAACCCTACACTCTGCTCACTCACCAGCAGCAAATCCTCCTAATTTTCTGATGTTAGCTGAGTGTTCTAAAGTTCAATTTTGCCACTATTTGCAACAGAAGGGCCCAGTTCCACAAGTGCTTTTCCTTTAATCATCAACAACAAAAAGTCTAGTCAATCACAAACTTGTAGGTTACCATCACTCTACATCAGTTTCAGGAATTTTCTAGAACTATTTGTGCAACTCAGTAAAGTTGCAGTTTTAGTCTAAAAGGTATCCGTGACAGTCAAAGTAAGAGATTACTAGACAAGGTCAGTTTCAGGAATTTTCTAGAACTATTTTTGCAACTTAGTAAAGTTGCATTTTTAGTCTAAAAGGTATCCGTGACAGTCAAAGTAAGAGATTACTAGACAAGGTTTTGGAATGGGTAATACAGACTTTCCACTCTTCCAGCAATTCCATGGGCTCATCAATTCAGATGACCCACAAATCACATTGCTCAAAAGATTTTATGGAAATTTGATGTGTGTGAACATGCTTGATTAAATCATCAGCCACTGTGATTGAACTGACTCTCTATCCCTTAGCCTCCAGTTCCTTCCCCAGGATTCTAGGGTTGCAGCAGAAATTTCCCACTTTAATCAAGTGCTCTGATTTCCTGCCACTCTGAAGCTACCTATCATGAGTCACCACAATGCCAACTCAGTTATGATAGAGACTAAGAATAACAAAGTACACTCCCTTCACCCAGGAAGTTCCAAGGATTTTAAAAGGAGTTCTGTGCCAGAAACCTGGAACAAAAAGCAAATTATAGGCATTTGTTGTTGTATGACAAATACACATCCTGTTAGGAGAGTTCTGGTATTGCTCTCTCAGATTTTAAGGTCTGTTTCCTTAAATGGCATCACTTGAGATTAATCCCATTTATTTAGAGGAGGTGAGATCAAAATAGCCTGGTACTTGAGTACATTACAGGAAGGGTGGGTGGCTGATTATAATATCTGCCCTATACATAGAATTGTTTTAATTTCTATGAGTTATCTATGTAAATTGCTCATCACAAAGGCAGGTACATAATGACGCTTTATGACTGTTGGCTATCATACTTTTGGAATGGGGGAAGTATTTGAGTCACATCTAGCAGTACTCAAGACTTTGCCTGGCTCTGAACTAATGAGTAACCTAGCAGGCTCTGAGAACCATATGGGGTATCAGGGATTGAATTTAGAGTCAGTCACGTGCAAGACAAGCTCCCTATATGCTTTAGTATGGCTCCAGCCCCAACTATCATACTTTTTGCTATCATTTTAACTGCCATAATCTTCATTTTGTCACTGAAGCTCAATAAAGCATTGCAATTTGGGTAGGTCCAGTGGCCACTCCCTAACAAAAGACAAGGGAGGAATTCTACTTCCTAGACAAGAATCAGAAGCTGCAGTTGTAAGAGCTGGACTTTATTGTAGAGTCTCATTCCGACCACGTCCTAACCAGCTACAGGATCTCACACTATCGAGCACTTATTAGGTACCACATGCTGAGAGAGACTCATGATGGGGTTTTATGGACATTCTCTGTGTGTACAATGCATTGAAACAGGATAATCACCATGTTTGGAACACTTTAACGGAACAAGAATTTTTCCTGCATTGCCTATTAGAATTTCATAATAAAAGGCAGTGACTTGGACTGTGGTACAAATGAGCCCATGTTGATAGTAATTTAATGGGAAAGTTACACTGGAAGCCAAATTTGCTTTCAGCTGCCTTACATTTTACCTTTATTGTCTCATTGCCTTTTGCATTTGAGCTTGAAAGTTAATGGTCTCTGTAATAAATTCAAAGAAGAGAGTTAAAACAATGGGAAATGAATTTCCTCCTTTTTGTGTCTCTTTAGGACTGTCATGCCATTACTACTTAGATTTCTCCCAAGCAATTTTCAGTGACTTGATCCTTTTATCGTTCTGGCCATAGAGTTAATAATTTATTAATTAAAACCTGAATTGAGTGCCAATAGCAGCAATTTACACTTAAAAATTTCAAGTCTCTTAGCTCAGTTTCCCGTTTTGTGTCTATTACTCCCCTGACCAACTTTTAAAATTATAAAAAAAACAACACACAAATCCATAAATTGAAATAAGCAAGAGGCCCCACACCTGCAGCTCTTATAAATTGTGACCATTAAGTTGAACTTTATGATCACTACAATATTGAAAAAAGAGAACTACCTTAAAAAAACAGTTTTCAAGCCAGTTAGATTAAGAGTGGTGTGAAACTACCATTCAGTATAAGAGGAATCAAAGATGTGGGCTTTATTGTTAATATACTAACATAACATCTTAGCTGTGTTCAATCCATAAACCTTTACCATTTGCTTTACTCCTTTGCTGGTTTCTTTTATGTAATACAGAGTGGAAGGAGGAGACATTGCTCCTAATCTTCAAGCTCTTTGATTCTGTTTCTCTCCTGACCTTCAGAAGAGATATAAATAGCTTCTATGCCCCCTCCCTCTTCCCCTTGTCTTTATCCTCCCCCCCCCACATCCATTCAGGATACATAGACATTCCTGCTTCTTTTTTTAAAGTTTCATCTCTTCTATTGACAAAATGATTGTCTCAATTAAAGAAAAAGGTTATAGATCAACCACACAGACTAAAATGGCATCATTAAAATGCAACTCATTGGAAGGGAGGGCCACTGTAACCTTTTTCTCAGATTATCTTTCACTGAATCTGTGTATGGAAAAATTACTGCGCTGTTTTGTGTTTATTTGACTTCCATTTGTAAATAATTGCCAAAAAAATATCTTGCACACATGAAATACCGTACTCAGATGTCTAAGGTTTCTTGGGAGAGAGATGCTCTGTAAATCAAACCAGCCATTATTATCACAGGTAACATAATTTTCTGACTGAGAATTATACCTTCCCCATCTCAGGAAACCATTCCTAAGTAGCCATCCCATAGAGAGTTGTGCAGGGTCATTGTGGGTGGCAAGAGGGAGTGGTAAAGCACAATTTCTGCTTTGAGGGTTCTGACTGGGGAGACAAGGAAAGCTTTAATCAAAATACATAAATCAAACTAGGATTAATGTGAGGCTGACAAAAATGTTCTGAGTAGGTGTATGATTTACTGGAGACAGGAAGAGAATGGGAAAAGCTTCAAGGAAGGAAAGTAAAAGATATTGGAGAGACCAGCATTTTCAAATGATAGTGTTCCTGTCTAAGCCAAGATACGTGGTTGCAGGCTCAGTTCATCATGTACAGAAAGAATTTGAATATAATGATGTATGACTGGAGAAGGGTGGATGTTGTAAATTTTCACTTGTGTTTGACTCATGCTACTCTGTATGATTGATCTGTAACTTTTTTCTTTAATTGGGAATATGATTTTTATCAATATTTGATGGGTGGTTGTATCAACATAGAAGTTGAGGGTGAGTTTTGGGAGAGGAAAAAGAGTGAGAATTTAGAGGTCTAGGCTGAAAAAAATTCTTTATTAATATCAGGTTTCTCCAAAAAAATGAGTGTTGGCTTTTTGTGCAGGGGATCAACATATCCTCATGTGGTAGTGAGAGATGGTCCTGTCCAAAGTACAACATGGTCTCCTGAGAGTCACTGGAAGTGGTTTCAGAGCACAGAGTCCCCAATAATAGCCCCTGATAATAGCCCCCAACAGTAATCCCCAAACACTGCTAGGTGTGACCCAACCATCCCATACTAATGAAAATGTAAAATAAAATAGATATATAGGTAAAGATAAACATACATAGCTTTTGTTTGTTTTTGATTTGGGGTCATGCCTGGAGTGCTCAGGGGTTACTTGTAGCTCTAAGCTCTGGAATTACACATGGAAGTGCTTAGGAAACCATATGGATGCCAGTGATCAAACCTGGGATGGCTGCATGCAAAGCAAATGCCCTAACCGCTATGCTATTGCTCTGGTCCAAGATACATAGGTTTGTATATATGTCTACATATATTTATATGTCTTTATCTAAACTGGACAACTATTAGTTATTTTAAGGTATTGACTCGCTTGATTGCATAAATTTTTCAATTTCAATAGAAACAGGTTATACCATTCAGTTAAAAACTTGAGTAAAGATATTTCTACTATTTGAGTTCAAAGTTGATTTGTTGGCAAACTTCCCTCTTTTATTCAGGTTTTTTTTTTCCTTCCTATTAAGGCCTTCCATGAACTGAGTAAACACATCTATTCTTCCTCTATACATATGGTATAGGTATATGGTTATCTGCTTTACTACAAGTCTACTAATTTAAATATTAATATCATTTAAAATACGTTCACAGAAACATCTAGAATATTTTATTTAAGATATGGCTACATTGGGTCGGAGAGATAGCACAGCGCTAGGGCATTTGCCTTGCATGTAGCTGACCCAAAATGGAAGTGGGTTCGATTACCAGCACCCCATATGGTCCCCCTAGCCTGCCAGGAATGATTTCTGAGTGCAGAGCCAGGAGTAACCCCTGAACACCTCTGGGTGTGACCCCCAAACAAAAAACAAACAAAAAGGAAAACAAAACATATGGTTACAATGCCAACCACATAACATTAATGATTAACTTTGACCAAATCATTGTTGCACGCATGGTGGTTAGTTTGCCCCTTTTGGGGACTGTGAGAAATATGTTTAACAATAATCAGTGATACATAAGATTACTATATATATGTATGTATATGTATAATGTATGTATAATAATGGAGTACTCTACAGCCATTAGAAAAGGAGAAATAATGAAATTTGCTGCACCATGGCTAGAATTAGAGGGGATCATGGTTAGTAAAATAAGTCAGAGGTAGAAGGACAAATTCAAGATTATCTGTGGTCTAGAGAAAGACAAAACAAGGGAAACACAATATTGAAAAATGACAAATACTGAGATTTGAAAGTCAAGATTAGCATGCAGGGGGGAGATTTAATCTGGTGGAAAAGTAACATAAGGGCATTGATGGGCAATATTGCTACTGTGGTGGTGGTGGGGCGCAGTAACTTTGTACAGTAATTTTATTTACACTATTGTAATTATGTTACCTGGATTTTATTTATTTATTTATTTATTTATTTATTTATTGGGGTCACATCTGGCAGTTCTCAGGGGTTACTCCTGGCTCCATGCTCAGAAATTGCTCCTGGCAGGCTCGGGGGACCATAAGGGATGCCGGGATTCGAACCAATGACCTTATGCATGAAAAGCAAATGCTTTACCTCCATGTTATCTCTCTGGCCCCCCCATCCAAAATTTTAAAAACAAAAAAGCATCTGTCCTGATTGGCCACATCACAGTCATCTGCCCACTTTCTTGCTTTAGAATAGCAGATTAAGAATGGTAAAGAGAAGATGCTTACTCCCTGATTTTTATGGTGGGACATGACAGTAGTTACTCTTCACGTAAAATCAAGAGGTTCAGGAAAAAAGGGTGATACATATTCTATCAAGATAAAGATATGCAGGGCCCGGGAGATAGCATGGAGGTAAGGCGTTTGCCTTTCATGCAAAAGGTCATCGGTTCGAATCCCGGTGCCCCATATGGTCCCCCGTGCCCGCCAGGAGCAATTTCTGAGCATGGAGCCAGGAGTAACCCCTGAGCACTGCCGGGTGTGACCCCCCCCCAAAAAAAGGAAAAAAAAGATAAAGATATGCATCTTTGATGTATAATCTCATGTTCCAAATATTTCTTAAAATTTTAGTAAGGCATCACAATTTACAGTTATTTATAGCTGAGTATCAGACCTAGAATGCTTCAACAGCAATCCATCACCAGTTCAATCTCTCTCCATCATAGTTCTCAGTTTCGCTCCAACCATCTTTACAGTCACACCTTTAATATGATTGTTAAAATTTAGATCCAATGATTCAGTATTTTTGGTTCTGTGATTCAGATATAGACATATACCACTACCAATATGTTCAAGGTCCTTGCTCCTTATCTTCTTGTCTCCTGTCTACCTCTTTTTTATTCCCTCAGTTTCTTTCCTTTTCCACTTTCCTCAATTCTATAATCAGGGTCCAAAAATCCAGTTATCATGCCTCATGTGATATCTTGCATTCTGTTGTTCTGTTATTCTATATACCAGAGAAATGACATTGTACAGTATTTGCTCTTCTTTTGACTTATTTTGCTTATTATGTTTACATATTTTAAAGAACTATTGAATACATTTTATTGAAATTTCATAGGTCATAGAGCTTAGGTCAAAGACTTTAGCTAGGAAGATTCTAGCAGCTGATGGTGACTGGAATTTGGATAGAAAG
Source organism: Crocidura indochinensis (assembly GCA_004027635.1). Lineage (NCBI taxonomy): Eukaryota > Metazoa > Chordata > Mammalia > Eulipotyphla > Soricidae > Crocidura > Crocidura indochinensis. The sequence goes on along the minus strand of PVKC010008076.1, from coordinate 2,502 downwards.
GACTGCTGACCTTCTCACAATCTCTGGCTGGAGGAAGTTAAGAGGTATTTATTTTGCTTTGGAAATATTTCTCTGTGAACCCATGAAAGGCTGAAGATTTCAGCCTGGCCTACTTTGACTATGACTTTCTTTTTTTTTTTTGTTTTTTGTTTTTGGGCCACACCTGGTGATGCTCAGGGGTTACTCCTGGCTATTTGCTCAGAAGTCGCTGCTGGCAGGCACGGGGGACCATATGGGGAACCAGGGGATGGAACCGCAGTCCGTCCTAGGTTAGCGCAGGCAAGGCAGGCACCTTACCTCCAGTGCCACCGCCCGGCCCCCTGACTATGACTTTCATACCAGCAGAGAGGAGGTCCTCTACCTTCTGCTCTTTTTTTTTGGTTTTTGGGTCACACCCGGCAGTGCTCAGGGGTTACTCCTGGCTCCATGCTCAGAAATTGCTCCTGGCAGGCACGGGAGACCATATGGGGCACCGGGATTTGAACCGATGACCTTTTGCATGAAAGGCAAACGCCTTACCTCCATGCTATCTCCCGGGCCCCACCTTCTGCTCTTTTGAGAGAATTGATGTATAATTCATAATGCAGCAGAAGTGCAAAGATGAAAAGCTCAGGAACAGCGCCCTCTTGCAGTAAAGGATACCGATACCCGGAACTCAGCAACCTCAAATTTCTGAGGCAGTAATTGTGACATGATACTAGTCAGAGGGAGAGAGAGATGACACAGAATAGTCTCACTCATCTATGGGTTTTAAGAAAAATAAAGCATATTATTGTAATAATGCCCAGAGAAAATAGAGACGAGAGCCAGAAGGACTGGCTCATGATATGAAGCTCACCACAAAGAGTGAGTGGTGAGTGCAGATAGAGAAACAACTACACAACAACTATCATGACAGTGTTAATGAGTGAGAGAAGTAGAATGCCTGTCTTGAATACAGGCAGGGGATGGGGAAGGAGGGAGAAGGGGAGCATTGGTAGTGGGAATGTTGCATTGGTAAAGTGGGGGATGTTCTTTTTATGACTGAAATTCAATTACGAACGTATTTGTAATCATGGTGCTTAATTAAAAGTATGTAAAAAATTTAAAAAATTGGTTAAAATATAAATAAATCTGAAGCACTTTTGGTGTTAATATCTTTTCCTTACTTGTAGAGGGCATTTCTGAGTTTCAGCTCCAAAGAAATCTACTGTGCCTTTGATTTTGTTAATACATTGGCTAAAAACCTTGATCTTATCAGGGAAGAGAATCTGGAATGAGTAAAATTATTACGTGCTACAAACCCCTCAAATGCACACAAAAAACTATAGTTTCAGATAAAAAGTGGAAAAGACATACTAACAATTTTTATTAGAAAGGCTGTACATTAAAAATAAATATATACATAAAGTGTTTCATGCAATATTTGGTCTCTTTTAGGAACTCAGTATTTCTTTTCTCTTATCTCTCTTTGTCTTTATGTTTGGGGGTTATGGACGAACATAAAATTGGCATTTAAACAAACTAGATTTTGAATTTTGATTAATTCATTTTCTAATTTTGGTGTTGGGCCAGCTTTTTATACCTTATTGTGACTTAATTTAATCTTTAGCAAAATGGTTCAAAAATAGTAAATAGTTGAGTAAAAGTAAATATGAGAACAGAACAAATAAGTCCTTTCATTTCATCACTAAATATTTCCTTATCTTCCCTTTACTATATTTCTCAGAAACAAAAACTGTGGCCATTTTATAGTTCCAACTTCCAGGGGAATTTCAGAGGCAGTTCTCTTTACCTTTTCTTATTGACAGCGACCTTGACAAAAATTTCTTTGGGACCACCCATATTTCCTAGACTGAGTGAATTCCCAAAATATCCTTGGCAAAACCCAGAGGGACTCTACACACTTTCTTCCTGTATCCTGTAAATTTTGGAATGTGTCCATTGATTACTATGCCTTTTTGATCTTCATTCAGTCACAGGGTTATGATTTGTTTTTAATTTTATTTTATTGTAACTATTGTGATCCACAAAGTCCTTCATAATTGAATTTCAGATATACAATGAGTCAGGGCCATTCCTACCACCAGTGTCGACCTCCTTTCACTAATGATCCCTCTCTCTCTTCCTCCCTCCCTTTCTTTCTCCCTCCCTCCCTTCCTTCCTTCCTTCCTCCCTCCCTTTCTTCCTCCCTCTCTTTCTTCCTCCCTCCTTTCTTTCCTCCCTCCCTTCCTTCCTCCTCCCGTTCCTCCTTCCTTCCTCTCTCTCCCTTCTTCCTTCTTTCCTCCTTTCCCCTTCCTTTCTGCCTTCCTTTCCTCCTTCCTACCTTCCTTCCTTCCTCCCTCCCCTCCCCCTTCCTTCTTTCCTTTCTTTCCTCCTTCCTTCCTTCTTCCCTCCTTCCCTCCTCTTTCCTTCCTTCCTTCTCTCTTTCCTTCCTTTCCTCCCTCCTTCCTTACCTCCTTTCTTTCCTCCTTTCTTCCTTCCCTCCTTCCTTTCCTCCTTCCCTCCCTTCTTCCTTCCCTC
>PVKC010008075.1:0-28988 GCA_004027635.1 Crocidura indochinensis | reverse complement strand
AAAGAAAGAAAGAAAAAAGAAAGAAGGAAGGAAGGAGGGAAGGAAGGAAGTTGGAAGGAAGGCAGGGGAGGGAGTACGGGAGAGAGGGTGGAAAGGAAGTATGAATAAATGAAGGAAGAAAGGAAGGAGGGAGGGAAGAAAGGAAAGGGGGAGGGACATAGGAAGAATGGGAGAAAAATAATGGATTACTGGTGGTAAAAAAATCTAATAGTTCCTTGTTAACTTTGAAGAAACTAAGGAGACTGAAGAAAGTCCTGTGTAGCTGATATATTTCCCCAAGGTCATGTCATGTGTAGCAGACAATTTCACATTTTAATTAATTGATTAATTAGCCTTTGGGGCCACACCTGAACCACCTAGAGATCATACCTAGCTCTGCACTCAAAAATCACCCTTGTCAGACTCAGAGGTGCCAGGAATCAAACCCGGAACTGTCCCTGGTAGACAGCGTGCAAGGTAAATGCCTTTCCGCTGTTATTGCTCTGTCCCCCATTTTCACATTTCAATAATAACTATTTTGATTCTTTTCCTTAATAGGACAGGGCTTCTGACAAATATGATTTTAAGTATCCACATGTCCATAACTATGCATAATGAATGAATGAATGTGATTTCCTAGAGCTGGCAAGTTATAAAATAGTATTATATGTCATAGAGGGCTCATGCAAGAAGAGTAAGCATAGTTCAGACCCCATATCAACTAATATTATTAAATGAGTTCTTATTCCTTAGCTTACTTCTATGTCTTTGAGCTGAGTTAGAACTTACTACCTGCTAACAGAAAGGTAATAAGGTTAAGTTGTTTTATGGAAAAAGTTTTTAAATAACTACAAAAGACAAATTGTATTCATACTTAGCACCACATAAGTTCTAATAAGCATCTCTGAGAAATATTAAATATTAAAAAGAGCCAGGTGTGGCCAATAACTATTCTATGCCAAAAGGGTAGCATAGAGTGGGAAATATTCTTAGTGGGAAAGTTTTCCACAAAATGGCATTATTCATTTGTTTGGAAAGATTATAATAATTAGGGAATAATAATATAGATTTGTGGTTAGCAACAAATAGCTTAGTTGTTTGCTCAGTATTTAGAAGGAAAAGGAATGTGATGTTGAGGACAATACATTTTTGAAAGATGTGGATGGGCTTAGGATGCCTGGCATAAATATAAAATTAGGATGTCATGGTAATTACCAACATTAACCAGTGGGATCTTTGTCACAGAATAGGCAGTAAGAATAGCTGAAGAATTACTTGGTCATTGTTTCACCGTTCTCTATATATTCACAGTTTTGGACCAATGCAATATATTTATATATCTTTATCTATCTATCTATCTATCTATCTATCTATCTATCTCTATATATATATGCAAACTATGCATGGTCATAGAAGTAAAGTTCATGTATAAACAACCACATGGATTACTTTCCTCAAGGCGAATTTAGTGATTTCTAATGTCTAAAGTCCAAATCTTCATCTTGAGAAGACAAATAATAGACCTATATCAGAGCACCAAGTTTCAATGATATAGAACTTCTTCTCTCTAGAAAATACAAGGATTTATCTTGACTTAAGGAAATGCATCAAATAAATACTTATTTGTATCACCTAGTTTCAAGGCCTCTATCAGCACTATGATTCTGAGGATTACAAGAATTTCATTCTCTGACACAGGTGCTTGCATAAATATCATCACAACAAATTTACTTAATAACCAAAAATAGACAAAGCAGTTGGAAAACTTCCTATAAGACTCACTAGTTCTAGTATTTAACATACCATCTAGAAAATTCTTTGATAGATTTGAAAATACAAATTAGGTATTTATATAATGGTGCAAAATATATAGAAACTTAGAAACCGATTTTACAGTTCTTTGTCCCAATGGGTAAAGTACCTTGATCTAATAAATCAAAGAGTGAAATTGAATTGGTGTTGAAAACCATCATTCTATATGACACATTTTTGAGAATGAATGCCTTTCATTTGCTTTTGAGCTCTTCCTATTTAGTGAATTTACTCAGAAGGAAAGGTTTCTAACACAGTATACAGAACATGGAGATATAAAAATCTTGATATCATTTTTGCTGCATATTGCTTTGGACTCTTTATGCCAACAGAGCATTAGGGTAGCTGTAGTACATTTTATTTATCTGAGGTAAGTCAGCTGTTGTTACTTACTAAGTCAGGTAAGTACATGATTTGCACTAAGTAATTCACTATTAGTATGCCTAGTAATTTTGATAGCAAACATTTAAGAACAATGACCATGACCTAAGGATGACATGGCAATCAAGAACTCAGATATTAGCCTGAATATTTATCCAACTCACCTGTTGTGTATGCAAACATTTTAATGGGATTATTAAGTTACTGACCCTACCCTGATCAGTGATTGTGCCCTACCCTAGGGTGTGACCTGGCATTCTGCTCCCACCCTAGGGTGGTACCTGATTCTGCTCCCACCCTAGGGTGGTACCTGATTCTGCTCCCACCATTGGGTGGTACCTGATTCTGCTCCCACCATTGGGTGGTACCTGATCCCACCATTGGGTGGTTCCTGATTCAGGGGCATAAAAGCAAGGGTCTGTGGGAGGCGAGAGGGTTGTTTTCTTGTTGCCTGTTCGTAGGCCTTTGGCTTCGACCTCTTCACGGAATAAACAGCTGTTTTCTTTGGAAGCTTGACTGCTTGTTGGCTTTCTTCCCGCTGCATTCACCTCAGAACCACTGACTGAGCAGGGTAACAGACTTGTGATCCTAGTTGGAGGAGAAAGGCCTCATCCTCCATCCTTCCATCAGTCAACCTCTTCAGGGGCTGATTTGCAACACTCACCAAGTTAGAATCAGACTCCAAAAGGAGATGCTGCTGATCGTGTAGAGAATTATGAAAAGTGTAGGAGAGAAATGATCAGTATAATTATGATTTTAAGTTCACCTGTGATCCAGGAGCTATAGAATATTCTGTAAAGTTTTATTTTCCCTAGTGATAACAACTTAATCCTAACAATAAGGTTCCCTAAAGTTATAAGTTATATATCCAATTGGATGTGAGGATACTGGACTGTTGACCACTCAGGGCACTGTTTGCATATCCACATTAACCACTTCAGGAGTAAAGAAAGGCTGTTACTCTTTCTCCCAGCTATTGATGTGTTGACTGCCAAGAGCTGTGTCCTGAGATTTTTCTTAGAAATTCTATGAGATAGTAAGAGGATATATAGCCCACTTACTGATAGTTTATCTCTAGGAAATGTTCATGTGATCTGACTAGTAAGTTTAGTAGTATAGAGGTATCACACCCCTGTCTCACAGTGATTTCAGTGGAACTTTCTAAATGCAGAGCAACAGGTGGGTCACTCAGTTGGGCCTGCATATTTATTCGACAATTCTTCCTTCACCTTTTTCTTTCACACCTCCACATATTTTGATTCAACAAAGGAATAATATTCCTGTGTCAAAGTGTGATTCCTAGGTAATCTATCTAAAATAGTGGCAGAGGCACAATTTTAGCTCAGGCAATCTAAACCCAGTGCCTGTGCTGTCTGCCTCCTGAGTAGCCAGTTAAATCTCCTTCCCTGTTCCTGTTTTCCATTCAATCTTGACCTCTAAGCCCCTTCTGTGTCATATATTTTATATTTAGTGATATACTAGATGTAGTTTATTTTTCTCCAGCAGTGCCTACTGCTTGTGCTATTTCCAGAGTCTGCACTGAAAAGCACTTTGCCGGGAAAAAAGCAATGTTGTAACTCCTAACTGAGGCCATGAGCTCACTGCAGGGCCCTTCAGTGTGTGATGACAGACAATAGCACCTCTTTCTCTGACTGACCATTAACCTGTCAGGATACTTGACCATTCTGGAGGTTGAGCATACAATTCCAGTCAGTCTTCTGCAGTAACTATATTGTCACTATACTATTGTCACCATACAATATATTGTCACTATTCACTAGGCACTCACATGCTTAGAATATGAACTTAAGTCCACTATTAAATACTATCTCAAATGACTCTTCTACATGCCAGAGCCTGATAAGGATCTTTGCATATGAATAAATTAGACTCGATCCTGACACCAGACATATGTATCCATTAAGTTGATTTTCATAGCCAGGTAGATTAATGGATTGGTCTTACACCAGCTATTACTCTGGTACTTTGAGTATAATATGGAGTAGAATAAAAAAAACATGACTTGAATTAAAATACTGATTCTAACAACTCTTCTGCATGGCTGGCCCTGTCCAAGAAGCTTACCTTCATATACCTCACCTTTATAAAAAATAGTAAAGAACAAGGAGTGATTCCTAGATTATCCAATTTAGCAGTATCCTCTTCTTTGTCTCTTGAAATAAAACCATGATTATCTTTTCCAGATAAGATGAAGTATTTTGTCATTTCTGCTCTAAATAAAGTGAAAATAAGTGTTTCTGTTTAGGGTAATGAAGGCATCTCTAGATCACAAGGATTTCCTAGCAATGTATGTTCAGATTTATGATGTTGAGTAAATGACTGATCTTGAGGAGATGCTGAAATAATCTTAGACTAGACACTCACATGCTTAGAATATTAACTTAATCCAATTTTTAATTATAAATTATAAATTTACAATGTATAATTATAAGATAATATTTTATTCATGATTTTATCAATAATTTACTGAAGTAATATTAGTTAGCATGGTGATTTACTTTTATTTCTAGTTTTCTGAAAGGTTTTATTATAATATGATGTTCAAGTTGTTCAACTTTTGTAACCTATTGGACAATCATGTAATATTTTTAATGTGCCCTATCATACTAAATTACTTTTTTAAATCATGTTTGCATCAAACCTGGTTATGGTTAGATAATCTGTTTATCATTTTAGTCTATTGGCTTTTGTCTGTTTTTGATCCACAGTTGGTGGTTCAGATCTTACTCTTAACTCTATGCTCTTATTGTGAGTCATATTAATTAAATATTTGTCAATCTTGTTTATTCTTAAGGATCAGTATGTGGTTTTACTGTGTTTTGAATTATTTCTAATTTCCATTTCACTACTGACTGCTCTGAGCAGTATTTGTATTATAATTATTTTTGTCCCTTAGGCCACATTTGGTGATGCTCAGAATTTAGTCCTGACTGTATGCTCAGGAATCACTTTTAGCAACACTCATTGCATCAAATGCAGTGCCAGAAATCAAACTCACATCAACCATGCACAAAGAAAGTAACTTTCCAACTCTTATTTTCTTTAGTCTGCTCACCTGGGTTTCCAGGTTGTTGGTCTTTTGCTACATGTTAGATTATTTATTTGAGTCCTTTGTTGCTTTCTAATGAATGCTTGCATTGCTATGAATTTCCCTTTTAACACTGCTTTATCTGTCTACCAATGTTCTAGTAACTCATTTCTTGGTCTCATTTGTATTCAATAAAATTTTTTTCTTTTAAATTCCACCTCTGATTTCCTCTTTGACACTTTTTAGTGGTAAGTTATTCATAATTTCTAAATTATTGGTATTTTCCCCATTTCTGTGTGTGATTGATTCTTATTTTAGAATCATTGTGATCTGAAAGAAGAGTTGATACGATTTCTATCTTTTTGACTTTATAGAGGTTTTCTTTTGACCCAGCACGTGGTCTTTCTTAAGAATATACCATAAGGGGCTGGCAAGGTGGCTCTAGAGGTAAGGTGTCTGCCTTGCAAGCGCTAGCCAAGGAAGGACAGTGGTTCGATCCCCAGGCATCCGATATGGTCCCCCCAAGCCAGGGGCAATTTCTGAGTGCTTAGTCAGAAGTAACCCCTGAGCATCAAATGGGTGTGGCCTGAAACCCCCGCCCCCAAAAAAGAATGTATCATAAGTACTAAAGAAAAATACATATTAACTTTTTGAGGGGAAGGGTGAAGGTCCTCTATGTCTGCTAAGGCCTATATCTTCAACTTCTTTATTTAAAGTCACTGTTTGCTGAGTGAACTTTTGCTGGCTGATCTAATTGGCAACATAGAATTATAGTAAAGACTTCTACTATTATTGTAATGATACCAACATCTTCCCTCAAGCCTATAACAAGTTGCTGGAAATATTTTAATGGCCCAGCATTTGATGCACATATGGACAAACAATTCAGAATTGTGAAATATAAAAGGCTTCTATTTTCCTACCTTAAATTGTACTGTGAAGTTAATAATCAAAGCAGTATAGTACTGGAAGACAAGATTTTTATACCAATGGTGTAGAGAGCCAAAACACACATCTTCATATTTATGGACAGCTAATCTTTGACAAAGCTGCAAAGCTTATGAGATATTACAAGAAAATTCTCTTCAACAACTGCTATTGTGAGAATTGGTCAATCACATTTAAAAATTAACTTTAGACCCCTATTTTATACAATGCACAAATTTCAATTAAAATGAATTAAATACTTCTATGACCAACCCCAACCCATAAATTTACTTATTAAAACACATCTTTTATTGAATTGAAATAGAATAATAATTAATGATTCAATTACCCAAACTAAAAAAATGTGACTATATCATACTAAGAAGTTTCTTCACTGCAAATAAAATAAAATAAATGTCTGAATGAAAGAAAATCATATTGAGAGGAGATAATTTCCACAGATCAGAGATAATTTTTCCCTCACTTATGTGACATAGGGTAACAATCCAAAATATATAAAGCACTTAGAAAACTTACCAAAAATAATAAACATCAACCACATCAAAATAATGAAGAGATATGAAATGAAACTTACTTAAATAAAAAAACAATAAAAGTGCATATAAAGAAATATTTTCATGACTTCAGGGAAATAAAAATCAAAACAATAGTGATATCACTTTATACCAGTAAGATCACCTTATACCAAATGTCATACATATATAATAGAACTAATCAACGTTTGCCATGGATGTGTGGAAAAAGAGACCCTTAACTACTATTGGAGGAAACATTTTTGGCTTCATCCATTTGATGCTCATGGGTTACTCCTGGCTAGGCACTTGGAAATCGCCCCTGGCTTTCTTATATGAAACATGGATACTTTTAAAATATTAAAACTGAGCTTCCATTTGACTATAATACAGAAATTCTAATACTTGGAATCAACTTCAGGACCTAAAATGACTATCTGAAAATAACATCTGTGCTTCATCTTCATTTCAACATTACATTCAATAGCTGAGATTATGAAAATATGACTAGATAAGGAAGTTACAGAATATATACACAATAGAATAGTATGCAGCTACAAGAAAGGATAAAATTATGCAGTTTTCTATTACCTAGATAGAACCAGTGGGTATCATATTGTATAACGAAGGTTGTTTTGCATTGTATGACTGTAACTCAAACATGAACAACTTTATCTGTGAAAAAAAAAAAACCCTGTAGTATGAACAACCTTGTAACCATGGTACTTAAATAAAATAAATAAAACAAAAAACCCAATATGATATCACAAATGATATGTTTTAATAAGTAAAATTTATTGATTGGTATTTTACAAAAAGTATTTTTGAAAATGTTAGACTAAAGAATATTTTGACACAAATATGGTTACTTATAGCATGACTGACAGAGGTCATTGGATCAAAATATAGGGACAATACTATCACCAAAATTATGAGTCAGTTCAAGGAAGCATACCTTAAAGTTTTTATTCAACAAATGCCTTCATTGTTGCTGTTTATTTATTTTACTTGATTTTAAAGTTACATTAAAATTGTTACAACATTTTAAATATAAAATTATATATATAAATATTATACCTATTTTGAGAAGTAGCTACTGATTTAAACATTATTTTTATTTATTTTTTCTTTTTTATTTGGGGTTTACACCTGGCAGTGCTCAGGGGTTACTCATGCCTCTCTGATCAGTAATTAATTACTCCTGGCAAGCTCAGGGCCCATATGGGATTCGGAGAGGTTGGGGGGCTTGAACTTGGGTCAGCTGCGTGGATGGTAAAATGCAATATACCCTCTGTGCTATTGCTTCCACCTCAACTGAGGGTCTGCAATTTTTTAATCGATTGATATTATTAATTTCACTGTATATCCTCAAATGTGTGATATGTCAGTAATAATACCACCCTCATATCAAATTTTCAGTGTCATTCCCCCATAAAAATATGCTCCCATTCCTCAAGCTCTTCTTTTCCTTCCCTCTAGTACCTGGGATCTATATATGTTGAAACTACCACCCAGTAATTGTTATTGCTATGCCTTCACACATTGCATATATTTCTTTCCTATTTTATGTTATAACTTTAGTTATGTTACAGGTGTTCTTTAATTTACTGAATGAGTGAGTGAACATCTTAGAAATATGGAAATTTGGGCTGAGGAAATTACTCGAAGTATAGAGCCCATGCTTTGCATCTTAGACCACATGGTCCCACAGGCAGCAGCTGAACACCACCAGTATTCCTCCTCCAAAAGGAGGTAACTTTTGGGCTGGAATGATAGGTCGAAGGTATGAAACATGCTTTGCATTTTAGGGGCCTTGGTTCAATCCCTGGATTCAATACCGTATGGTTTTCTAAGTACCTTTTAGAATAATCCTCCAAAAAATGTTTTAAATACTCAAATAGAAGAAACATCAGCTAAAAATTAAGAAAAGCTAATAAAATTTAAAATTAAAAAACTTTGTTTTCATCAGACTTACGAATGACTTATCCTCACACTCATATGTTAGAACTCTACCCCTCAGAGTGGTATAGGAAGAGTAAGGAAGTAATTAAGATAGACTGGAAGAAGAACTACATCTAATTGGATTTGCATCCCCCTAGGATAACCCGGAGAGTGCAGTCTCTTTAGTTTTCTCGTCTAATTCAAGTGAGATGGTCCTCTGAGGTCAAAACTGGAAGCATCTGTGTGCATGTCTCAAGAGATATTGGTTCTCCAACAAATTCTGGATGAGGAGATGACTCATGTGCTAGAGCACATGCCTAGCATGTGTGAGACCTAAGTCCCATCCCTGGCACCACCTAGCTTTTATACAAATAAATGAAATGAATATGCTGTATCTTGATGCCAGGCTCTGAGCCTCGATAATTATGAGAAAGTTGTTTTCTGTTTGTTGAGACCTCTTGTGTCAGGGCTCCTTGCTGTAGCAACTCTAGGAGTCTAGTGATCCCATAATATTTCTTTGAAGGAATGCTCTAAAATTTAATTGTGCATTTTTGACGACTCAATATTTAGAGTGTTTTCATTTCTAGAGTTTACAATTTGATGCATAAATATTTTTCATATTTTCCTGGGAGAATTTTCTTCAAAGTAGGACTACTGAATCAAAAATATAGAAATATGTTAACTATTTTAATTCCCTTTTATGGGTTACTTTCTCAAGTAGTGAGTGAGAATTCTCTTTTTTTGCCAAGAGACCTGAGCATTTACTTTTTTTTCTCAAGTTGTGAGAATATTAGAGCATACACACTAGATCATCTGGATCAAATTTAGGCATTGATACCTATAAGCCATTTGCTCTACAAATTGAATCATATCCCTAAACCCCTCCTCCTTCTTTCTTTTCTCATCATCTTTTTTCTCTTCCCTTTTCTTCTTCCTCTTTCTCCTCTTCTTCTTTTTCTTCTTTTTGTTCCCCTTCTTTCTCCTCCTCTTCTTCTTTCTTCTCCTCCTCTCCTTCCCCTTTTTCTTCTTACTCTTCTTCCCCTCTTCCTCCTCTTCCTCTTCTCATTCTTCCTCCAACTTCTCTTATTATTATTATTATTATTATTATTATTATTATTATTATTATTATTATTATCTTCCTGGGTCTCTGGGACTCCAGTGATTGCTATGTTTTTCCTATTGAGTTTATCAAAGACTTATATTTTCAGTTCATATTCTTCGAGTAGTTTATCCATTGTCTGATCATCTAATTTAAAGTTATTTTCCAATCTCTTCTGCTATATGGAGTGGTTCTGCATCTCATGCTCAGGTTCACTGACCCCATCCTAAGCTGCTGTTCCTCTGTCAGAGAGGCTTCCCATAGAGGTTTTAATTTCACCTATGGAGTTTTTAAGTCCTCTTATTTCATTTGAAGTTTTTTTGAATTCTATCTTGGTGGTCTGTTCAGCTCAATGTAGGCTTTCTTTGAGTTCTCAAGCATCCTCCATATTTCTACTCTAAACACCTAACTGAGAGGATACCTAGCTAGTTGGTACTTTTGGGGTCATAAGAGCTGCTATCTTCAGTCTATATATGTGGAGTTTTCTTGCATTATTTCCCCATATATATAACCACATATAGTGTGGTTTTTACTATGTGCTGTGGTGGGGTCCATGGGAGATGCATGCACACTCCTTTGGCTCCACCTTATTGGGTGGGGACGGTTTACCAGATTTGGACCCTATAGAGATTATGCTTGATGGCGTCTTCTTGGCTGCCCCAGGCAGAAATGCAGTTATTTTAACTTAAAAATAGGTAAGCATAATTGAAAGAAACCTTCCCTCCAAGAAAATAAAAGCCCTAAATTGATATGATATTAACTGAACTACTAGAAATAGAATATAAACTTTAGGAGAGATGTTTATGTCTCCTTTTTGCCAGAAACTGCTGGTATATCTGTTGTTTTCTCCTCTAATTAATTAATAGGTTTTCTTCCTATTGATATTTTATTTTAAATATAGTAAGTTTATATAACAAACTTGAACTTTTTTTTTTTTTGGCCACACCCGGTGACGCTCAGGGGTTACTCCTGTCTATTCGCTCAGAAGTCGCTCCTGGCAGGCACGGGGGACCATATGGGAGACCATATGGGGAACCGGGGGATCGAACCACGGTCTGTCCTAGGTTAGCGCAGGCACCTTATCTCCGACGCCTCCGCCCGGCCCCCACACACTTTAACTTTTAAAACATTTCAAAATGTACATGATGGATCAGTGAATTAATTTTCCTGAACAAGTGGAGTTTCTGAATTCTATCCCCAGTGCATTCTGCATCCTCTGATCATGGTTCAGACAGTTCTGCATTTGGAATCCTTTCATCACAAGAACCTCTAGCCTACCATTGGCAGATATATGTGAGCACCACAGCCAAAGCATGTATCTGAACACCGCAGCAACCCCCTCTGAGCAATTACAACCAGAAAGAAACAATTGTCAAAATTACCTGCATGTGACACCAGGTATGCAAGTACTGAAAACAGTGTAAGGTAGTTGAAGCACCTAAAATAAATTTGCAATAAATAAATAAAATATGCAAAAAATGCAATGTTTAATTTAGTCTTTTAAAATATATTTTTATTTGAAGCCATAAACTGTCTAGGTCAGGAGTCCTCAAACTTTTAAACAGGGACCCAGTTCACTGTCCCTCAGACCATTGGAGAGCCAGACTATAGCAATAACAAAAATTATGAACAAATTGCTATGCACACTGCATACATCTTATTTTGATGTGAAGAAACAAAATGAGAACAAATACAATATGTGGCCCATGGGGCGTAGTTTGAGGACCAATGGTCTAGCTTCTAGGTTTTTAATCATTATATATGTAGTATTAAATTTATTCATTTTAAAATATATAAATAATAATATAGATCAATATTAAAAATAATTCAATTAAAAGTGGGAGCTTGGGGGCCCGGGAGATAACATGGAGGTAAGGCTTTTGCCTTTCATGCAAAAGGTCATTGGTTCGAATTCCGGTGCCCCATATGGTTCCCCATGCCTGCCAGGAGCAATTTCTGAGCATGGAGCCAGGAGTAACCCCTGAGCACTGCCGGGTGTGACCCAAAAACCACAAAAAACAAAAAAACAAAACAAACAAACAAACAAAACAAAAACAAAAACAAAAAATGGGAGCTTGAGCAATAGTGTAGCAGGTAGAGTTATTATCTTTCTTTGACTGAACTGGACTTTATCCCCAGAACCCTATGTGGTCCTTTGAATACCACCAGCAGTGACCTCTGAGTTCCATCCAGGATTGAGCCATGAGTGCTGCCTGGATGATCCAAAACAAAATGATACAATTAAAAATGGACAGAACTATTGAATAAATTATTTACTAAAAAGACATAAAGACGGGTTACAGGTATAAGAAAAAATACTATCAGTAAGATCTTACATGGGGTTTTGAAAAAAACTTATTTGTTTCAAACAAAAATGCTCCTCTCTCTTTCTCCTCTCACTGACATTCAGAATTAGACTTTCAATTAAAGAGTAATATAAAATATTTCTCTTTCAAGCCTTTATTGAATACTTACTATGGATACATTACTCTATCAAAAAGAGCCAGAAATCTCACAGAAGTCTAAATTACAATATCAGTACTTCCTTTATTTTGGGGGGAGATTTTGAGTCACACAGATCTATGTGCAGGATTTACTCCTAGTTCTGTGAATAGCTTTGTGTTACTGGACTGGTCTCATGAAAGACAAATGCCCAATGTCTATCATTCTATCTCTTCCAGTTCCGTTTTGTTCTTTTTTTAAATAACAAATGCATATCTATAATCTTCATCTACTCAGAGAAGAATAGTTGACTCCTACATAGATATAGTCAATAACAATGCCTCTTTAGGCCTTATAAATGTGATTATGCTTGCAATCAAATTTAAGAAGCATAAGGTTCTGGGAAAAATAAAGACTAAGTAGTAAACACTGTTTTGAAAATAATTTAAAATTTCAATGTATTATTCTCCAAATGGAGCCATATTCGGGGAGAGAGTAATAGCTATAAATAAAACTGATGTGATAATAAAATATCAGTAATGAGAGCTCAATCATTATCTTATTAGCATCATGTTGGAACTGGCAGCCAAATAACAAATTCAAATTGCTTTAATTTCAGCTTTCTTTTATCTCTTTAAACAACTCATATCAGTAAAATACATCTTATTTTTATTGAGTACCTGTATCAATTAATAAATGTATGAGTAAATTATTTGTAAGACAAATGAATTGACTACTGAAATAATCAACAGATTATTGATGAACACATGATTGCAATATTTCAACAAAGAACAAATATTGAACTATAAGTTTGGAGATCAAGAATCAACAGGCTTTCTCTTGATTTCACAAATGGAAATGGCAAAGTCTAGTTCTATGTGAAACTGATCTGTGTGACCAAATATGAGTCCTTTATTCTATTGGACAATCAAGGCAGAAAGAATAAGTTACTTTACTAAAGAACTCTTTGCTTTCTCTGTGGGCTCTGCCAAGTATAATGCATATAATGAAAGCCTCATTACTTGTGATGATATGAACATAAATGTCACCAGGCCTTAAGGATGCAAAATTTATTTGGTTGAAATTAAATGAAGTCTCTTACCAGCTGCAACAAAATAATGGAAGAAAACAATAATTAACAAGCAAATAATAATGACTAATATTTGTTATAACTGACAGTTCCAAGCATGATTTTCCCATTGTGGAAATTTTTCTGTGACTGCTAATAGGCAAATGACTATAATTTGAGGTGGGAAATTGGGTAGGGAATAAGCCATGTTTAATGTTAATAAAATTGTTTGGGATAAATTTTGCACCATAAATATCAAGTTTTTTGATCTTGAAATATTAAGAATTACATCCATTAAAAAGCAAATAAAAATAAATAATAGGGGAGTCTCATGTTAGAAGTCATGGGAACAAGTGTAAGAGTATAAGTAATAAAGGTATTTAGTTCATGTTTTTTTTTGGTTTAATCAATTTACTGGCTATCCCAGGCTGATATTAAAATTAGTACTTTCATAATAATCCTTTCAATTTATTCAAAATCACATTGAAACATTTTCTAGATGGACTTTCGTGAGGGGAAACATTCTGCTGTTTTTACTCTGTTTTTCACCAACTTTTTTTTTCCAAAATGTGAAATGCTTTGGCATGAGTTTATAGAACTATGCTAATAAGAATTATGCTAATATATTTATAATGCTGAAGTGTTCCATTTAGTACATATTTTGAGAAAAGAAGATGCAGTTAAGAAGACTGAATGGAGTATAAAAAGATTTGGAGATCAAGATATAGTCTTTAATTTTTGAAAATAGAGATCATTATAACAGAATTGCCATTAAAAGGACTGGAGATAATGGCATTTTACTCTATCATTGGAAAGAAGGAATCAAATTGTACAAGGAAGGATTTCATCTGAAACTATTGTGGAAGTTGATTATAAAGCTGCACCAATTATTGGTGTTTGAGCTTAAAGTGAGGCAGGCTGTTAGAGTAGATAAAAAAAATTGAGAGTAAAAGATCAAGAGATCTTTAAAATAAGCTTAATCTCAGGATGACAAATTAAACACTATCAGTTATCATTGATTGAAAGCCTGAAGGTGGGGCCTGGGAGATAGCATGGAGGTAAGGCATTTGCCTTTCATGCAAAAGGTCATCGGTTCGAATCCCTGTGCCCCATATGATCCCCCGTGCCTGCCAGGAGCAATTTCTGAGCATGGAGCCAGGAGGAACCCCTGAGCACTGCCGGGTGTGACCCAAAAACCAAAAAAAAAAAATTTCCTGCAGAAACTAGAGACCCATGTCACAAGGATAAACTCATACAATGACAGATATCACAGGAATTAGTGAATAAAATGAGGATTTAGGTAAATGTGGAACTATTTCTAACCCAGTTTCTTTCTCCTGCTGATGAGGAAAGCAAGCTGATCAACATCGCTGTGTATAACCATAAAACAACTGCTAATTTTCTTCTTCCTTCCAGATTTACAGAGAGTTTTGCTCACCTTTATAAACCAAGAATAAATCTTTAAAAGGAGAAATTTTGGAGTTACATTTCTGCTCAACTGAAAGGAAAAATTACAATGCTACAGCAGAAATTTATTATTTAAAAGTTATTAGTTACTTATAAATTAGTCATAATGCCTCCTTTCTTTTCTTTAATGTTAATTATTCCTGATATTTTTTGCATTTGATACATCTATATATAGAAATGAAGAGATATACAACATTAAAAAACAAAGTCCTAGGTAGTGATATATTTAGTAGCAAATTCTTCCAAAGATTTAAGGAAATGTTTTTCTAATCTAATCTTTTTTCAGGTTCCTAAAGAAAGTAAGAGAAACAGAAACCTTTACAAACTATTTCTGTTAAGACCAAAATTACCATGATACAAAACCAGAGGTACTACCAACAAGGAATATTATAGACCCGCATTACAGATAAATATGGATATGAGGATTCTTAGCAAAATTTTAACAAACCAAATACAACAATACGTACAAGAGATCACATACTACAATCATACAGGATTCATCCCAAGAAAGCAAGGATGGTTTAATATACATAAATCAATCAGCACAATACAAGAAAAGTAAAATCATACGATTAGAGATAAAGAATGCTTTTGACAAGACCTAACACCCATGCATACTCAATAAATGCTTAATTAAAATAGTAGGAGACAGTGATAATACAATTGGCTGGTTGTTTACCTTGCATATAGTTTACCCATGTTCTATCCCCAGCACCCAATCTAGTTCCCTGAGTCAGCCAGATATGATCCCTAAGAAGAGAGCCAGAAATTAATCCTTAATACTTCTGGCTGTAATCTAAAAACAAAACAGGGGCCTGGGAGATAGCATGGAGGTAAGGCGTTTGCCTTTCATGCAAAAGGTCATCAGTTCGAATCCCAGTGCCCCATATAGTCCCCCGTGCCTGCCAGGAGCAATTTCTGAGCATGGATCCAGGAGTAACCCCTGAGCACTGCCGGGTGTGACCCAAAAAACCAAAAAAAAAAAAAAAAACCAAACAAATAAAAACAAAACAAATTCTCAATAAAAGAGCAAAAATAGTAAATTTCCTCACTATAGTTAAACAATCTACTACAAACACAGATATTGCATCATAAACAATTCTGAAAAAAAATGTCTTCTTTCCCTCTAAAATCAGGAAATAACTAGGTTGTCCACGCTAACCATTATCTTTCAACACAATATTGTGAATTCTTACCAAATTAATTACATAAATAGAAAGATATTAAGGTAATCTAAATTATCAAACTAATACTATTTAAGATGATGTTATACTATAAAACTCTAAAAACTCTACAAAACACTCCCCAAAACAGGGGCTGGAGCGGTAGCACTGTGGTAGGAGGCTTGCCTTGCACATAGCTGTCTCAGGATGAACCTCCATTCAATCCCCGGCATCCCATACAGGATTGTCAAAAGTGATTTCTGAGCTAAGTATAACCAGGAGTAACCCCTGAGCATCACTGGGTGCGCCCCCCCCCCCAAATAAAAACCTCCCAGAAACAAATCCTGCACAGTAACCTGGCAGTCTACAAATCAGCATACTGAAATTAATTGATTCATTAATATGAACAAATAAATAATTAGCAGCAATAGTTTTGTGGATATGTCATTTGCCTTACTGATCCAGGTTTGATCCCCAGAATGCTATATATTCCCATGAGCCTACATGACTAAACCCAAAAGTAAGCACTTAATACCATTTTTGATTCCCAAATCAAATATTAAATAAAATTTCATAATTGTACCTCAACAAAATCAAGTAGCTGGTAAGAGGCTTAGCAAAAAATACAACATATATAAAACTATAAATCACTGTCAAATAAATATGACACAAGAAAATGTAAACACAACCATATTCATCAATTAGATGGATTAATATCACCAAAATGATAATTTTATCCTAAACACTATACAGATTTAGTGAAGTTTCTATTAAAAAATATCTATGGCATTTTTCAAAGGCATTGACTAAAATCTGTTGAAATCTATATAAGTAATCAAACCATCCAGAGTCAAAATGATCCAAGAAAAAATATGCTTTCTTTGTTCAACTTTAAATTATTCTATAAGCCTATAGTATATCAAGCCAGAGTGTAAGGAGAGACTTCCAGGCAAATAGAATAGTACTGAGAGCTGAGAGAGAGCAAGGCAGAGAGAGAGAGAGAGAGATAAAGAGAGAGATAGAAAGAGAGAGAGGAAGAGAAAGAGAATGGGAGGAGGGAGGAAGGGACATAGGGAAGAAGGGAGGGAGGGAGAGATCTGCAAACATATGGATAGTTAATCTTCAAAGTGGCCAAATTTGAAGTAGAGCAAGGGAAGACTCATCAACAAATGATGATGTTGAAACTGATCTATCCCATGCAAACAAATAAACCCAGACTCTCCCTGTCTCAGACGTTATACAAAATTCCATTCAAAATGAATTAAAGATGTCTAGATGAGATCTTAATCTATAAATTATATTAAGAAAAGCATAAACATAACCATTTGTGACATTGAATTTAAAGGTAACATCATTGATTTAATGCCCGACAAACCAAGTAGAATCAGAAATAACAAAATGGGATTATAAAATATTAATAGACAAAAGAAATGATGACACAAATAAAAGACACCCAACAGACTGGCAAAATCTATTTGCTAACCATTCATTAGATAAATATTAAATATTCAAATATATGAATCATTGTAAATTTAACAAGAAAGAAAGTTACTCTCATAAAAAATTGAAAAACTAATAGACATTTCCTCAAGGAAGATAAAAAGCTAACCTATAGGTATTAAAAAAAAACTGTTCTGTATCACTGATTATCAGAGAAATGCTTGTCAATTAACAGTTAAATATTAACTCACACCAGTGAGATTGGCACACCTTAAAAATGGACATAAATTTGGGCAAAAGTCAACACTCATACACTGAAGATTGTTATATCACATGGGTCAATCCTTTTGGAAAACATATGGAAACTTTCAAAATTCTAAGAATTGAATTTACATATCATTTAGCTATTTTATAATCTGGCATCTATACCAACGAATCAAAAACTACTCAGAACATACATTTGCTCTCCTCTGTTCATTGCAGCACTCTTCACAATAGCTAAATTTGGAAACATCACTTGCTACAGAAACAGATGACTTGATAAAGAAACTGTGGCATATAGATACAATGGAATAGTACTTGACTAGAAGAAAAGACACAGCATGTAATTTGCAGCTGGTGGGGAAAAACTGGAAGGTATGATTCTGAGCCAAGTTAGCCAGAAGGAGAAGGATAGAGAATAAACTCTCTCATAAAGAAGTATAAACTACACAAAGCAAGAGAATCTAAGAACTGGTATGCTAAACCGAGTTTACCATGAATGTGTAGTAGGGTAGGATGAAGCTTAAGGGCAGGACCTTGAGACAAGGGTGAAGAGAAATAGACACTTCTAGGGGAATGTCATGTGAGAACATTATATGGATGAAAGTTTGTCTGTCATTGGCAGTGATGTAAATTACATCACAGTAAATAATAGAATGTTTTAAGTTAAAAAATTAAATGCAGTAGCCTGTCTTAAGTGGGAAATTAAATCTCATTTTATATTATAATAACAACTAGTTGACAAATCTGTACTAAATTGATTCTGAGTGTTTTACTGAAAATCATATATGGAGTGACATTGCATCTGACTTATCCTTCTAAATAAAAACTATTGATTTCAGTAAACAAAAAATCTATCCTCATTCTAATGAAGAAAGTCAATAAATAGTTAAAATATAAATCAATATGTATGAGCTTATCAAAAATATCTGAGATTCATAGGTGAAACCTGGATTTGGGAGCAACCTCCTATGAATGTAAATTTGTTTTTCTCTAGTGAAAAAAGTCAAGAGCAGGACATACTATTTGGAAAATTACACTATTTGGAATATCCAGGAAAATCTTGGAAGGTGTGCCGTGTTTGTTCACTGAAACTCAATCTTTCAAGATTTAATTCAAAGCTTCTTTTGTACATGAAGTTACTAGTCTGAGAAAATAAAGATGGTATTTTTACCTTATAAGATGTTGATCATACTGTTAAAGAAGAGGTCATGGTAGTCTAAAGGGGACTGTAGTGTAAGAGGAATCATTCCATAATATGTGTTTCTTTAAAATTGTTTAGCATAGATTTATTCAGAGGCTCATGAAACCAACATTTATAGAACCCAACTTAGAGCCCAATCTTTCTCCTCAGATGAAAATCAATAGGCAATAA
This sequence comes from Crocidura indochinensis, assembly GCA_004027635.1. Lineage (NCBI taxonomy): Eukaryota > Metazoa > Chordata > Mammalia > Eulipotyphla > Soricidae > Crocidura > Crocidura indochinensis. The sequence goes on along the minus strand of PVKC010008075.1, from coordinate 10,050 downwards.
AGGTTGTTCTTGTGAAAACTCAATTGGAATGATTGATTTTTTTTTCAACTGGATCATTTAGATTCCAGAAATCTTTGTGCCTCATTATGAAAAGAGAAATATTTACTCTTCTTTTAAAGTTTTATAGCATAGAAAGAAACAGATAAAATCTAAGTATCATTGGGAAAAATGCAAGAAAACCAGGCGTTTATGTGATCATTTAAAGCAATAATGTCCTTGTAAAGAGAAGCTAATCTGCCCTCCTTTTAGAATAAATTTTGTCATTAAAATAAGAACTCAAATGTTAGTACTTTAAGAAGATGAAGGGTTATGATTTGAAGTGATATAATCCAACATCCTTAAGAGAACATTAAATGTATTCTTCCCCACTTCCAAAAAGCAACTATCTGAGAAGAAAATGGTGTTACTGGAGCAAGAAGTATATTAGACTATGAATAAGGAGGTTGGCAGTGGTAGGAGACATGAATAAAGAGAATCTTCACAGCCTATAAGTTGCATATATATACATATATATATGTATATATATATATATGGAAGAGTATAGGATACCAAAAATACCCACGAATAAGATACATTCAAAAGAAAGGAATGGACTCAAATCAGTGATTTTTTTTCTATGAGTGGTATTATCTATGGAAAAGTGAAAATAGTCAAGTAAGGAAGCATCAGACAAAATACTTCAAGGTAACATAGATAAGTGCAGTCCCCAAATGCTCTCAGACTGCTATATAAATTTCTAAAAAGTAAAATTTAGTACAACATTTTCAGATCATTTTATATCATGATGTGGGATTATGGGATTTGTCTGTTTCTACCTCAATCAATATATGTATTGTTACTCATTGGATGGAATTTCTTTAAATGTAGCACCTTGGATTGGTGTTGAAACCAGTTGGACCCACATTTCAGGTGTGATGTTTTCCGTTAGGTTAAATTCTCATTTGGAAAGGAAGTAAGACCTTATGTTTTCTGGTTTTCCAGGGAGCCAGCATCTTGAAGCTGTGGTCTGCTAGGAGTGAAGGGAACATGGGGAATTCCTAAAACGCCTTTTCTCTCTACATACGTGTGTGAATTATTTTCCCGACTGCCATCTGAATGCAGACCTGTATCTCTGTGTTGAAAACTAGGACTTAACTCAATATCAGAAATATAGTTTTTATTTATTATATGCAATTCAAATTAATTGAAAATTAACTGGAAGTTATGTAAGTAATGTAATGATTTCAGTTAACATTCTCTGGTCTCAGGATCAGAGCAATAGTTCAGTGTAGCAGCTTGCCTTGTATGCAGCCAACCTAAGTTTGAACCCTGGCATTTCAAATTATCCCTGGTACCTACCAGGTGTAACTCCTGAGTAAAGAGCCAGAAGTCATTACTGAACACCACTAGGTATAGTCTAAAAATAATCAAATAAACAAACAACTTTCTCTGATCAGTGTTTCACTTCCTAGACTTTGTCCTGGCACTAGAATCCAGGCTTTTCCATTATTATTATTATTATTATTATTATTATTATTATTATTATTATTATTAATTTTTATATTTTATGTTTTAGTCATCATTTGTCAATTCTCACAACTTAGTCCTGATTTTGTTATCCAGGATCACTCCTGTGGCTTCTCAAGTGATCATATGAGATAACAGAAATTGAACCTTTATTAGATGAAAGGCAAGTGTCTTGGCAAGTGTACTGCTCTCTCTATTATCTTCCCTGCCTTTATCTCCAATTTTAGGCCAGAAATTATAACTGTTAAAACTGCCTGTCTCAAATACAGGCAGGGGTGGGCGAAGAGAAAGATGGGGGCCATTGGTGGTGGGAATGTTGCACTAGTGAAGCAGGGTGTCCTTTTTTTATTTTCACAACTGAAACCCAACTACAAACATGTTTGTAATCATAATGCTTAAAGATATTAATTTTAAAAAATCTGTCACATAAATTTAAATTTCCTCTGTCTTTGATTCCCATAGTTCCTGCATTACAGGATAATTCAGTGCACAGTTAGTTACTCAACCTTCTTTATACTGATACATTCAATAATCTATCAGAAACAATATTTTAAGAAGAATTTAAGATAAGATAAATCAAAATTTACTGATTTAAACATGCATGTAACATGTATATTGATAACAGGTATATCAATAAATGTTTTAGTCAATTTGTAGCATAATAAAAATTAAATAAAATTACTACTATATGGTGAATTTCTAGATTAATTAGAGTAAAAGTTACTTTGGAAAACTTGGGGTATATTCCCTCTTCGGACAACAGAATATCAGTTTTCATTAGGGAAATCACAAAACCATTTCTTTCCTTTGAAAATGACATAAGGGATCAGAGGGGTGGCACAAATGGTAAGGAGTCGGTCTTGCCCACACTAGCCTTGGACAGACTGCAATTCGATCCCCCCTGTGTCCCATATGGTCCCCCCAAGCCATGAGCAAGTTCTGAGCGCATAGCCAGGAGTAACCCCTGAGCATCATGGGGTGTGCCCCCAACCCAAAAATAAATAAAAATAGACATAAGTATAGTTTGATTCATAAAAGTATCAATCCCCTTGACCATAGTAATTGTTCAAGAGTATGCGACACAAATTCTTGGGCAAAAGATCCTAAGGTAGAGAGAAAGACACAGACTAGTCTCACTCATCTATGGTATTTAAGAAAAATTAAAGGCATTACTGTAATAAGGCCCAGAGACAATAGAGCTAAGGACTGGAAAGGCAGGAAGGACCAGCTCACAATTTGAAGCTTACCACAAAGAGTGGTGAACTCTGTTAGGGAAATAACTATACTAACAACTAACGAAGGTTAAAGAATGAGAGAACTAGAATGCCTGTAAGCGAATACAGGCAAGGAGGGGCATTGGTGTTTGGAATATTGCAATGATGATGAGGGTTTTCTGTTTATAACTGAAACCCAACTACAAACTTGCTTGTTATCAAGGTGCTTAAATAAAAATTTATATTAAAAAATATCCCAAGTTTTTAGCATTAATAGGACTTCCTTTTCATTAGGTCTTTGAGGAGATTAAGTATGTTTGGAACAATCTTGGCCACATTAGTTTTCTGGCATAAAAACAGCAAAAAAATAAAGCAATAAAGGAGGGAGGGGAAAAAAAATCACCTCATACTAAATCTAAATGAAATTTGGGAGCAAATTATTTCAATTTTTAATTTAAGATGATATAGCGTAGTCTTGAATAAAGTTCAGTAATAGTTCTTGTGCCTTGAGTCTGTGAGACCTTCGGTATAACCTCAACCTAAATGTTAGTTGAGCTATAAAAAGAAGATATCTATTATTAGCTACTTAAAAATAACACTTTGTATAAATAACATAAATTTTAACAACACTAGAATTTGATTACATAAAATTCATGTGAAATATCAGGTCTAACTAATAAATTAATATTTGAGATTCATAAATGTTCCTTAATTAATTTATACAAAGTTTTACAATTCAACATAATAGAAAAAATTGAATCAACTAGTCCTTTGAAATGTTTTTGATTTTTCACTATAATATTTGTATTATTATTGGAGAATTCTAGTCTTGAAACATCTTAAACCATTAGTCATATCTATCAGTTTTAATGCACAGATAATTAAGATCATCTACCATTTGAAACAAATGAAAAGTTTCTTCTAAGATGAAAATTAATTTTCACGTTTTCTTGAGAATTTCTTTAAAAACGAAAAGCATTTTAGACCTTTTTTCATAAGAGTAGTACAATCTTAGTTGTAATTCAAACAATAAAGATTAAATTATCTCTCATATCAACATTCCACTTATAACCAATGAACTGCCCACAACTGTCTTAAAATGGCTTTAATTTCAAAGTACAATATGAGGAAATTATCACACTTCATGGTCAGAGATAATTACATTCATTTAGAAAATGAAAGATTCTGTCATATTGAAGTCTCACAAAATCTGAAGTGTTAAATCTATTTCTACATGATATATGGGATATTCAAAACCTAGATAGTAGCATGCAATTAAATGAAAAGAACGATCAATTTAATCTTTCTATACAACTTAGAAATCAAATGCTATAAGATATTTATAATTTTGAATTTACTGATATAATAACTAAATAAGGTATGGATTCATATTGAATCATATAACAATGAGGCTCTAATTTTTAGTTTAAACTTTTCAGATTTTCTTAAAACCACAAAGACTAAAAAAGTATAAATTCCAAGTTGTTTCTTCCAATTTATTGATTGGTATACATATTTCAAAAACAAAATTTAAAAAAATAAAGAAAACTGAGAAATAGCTATAAAAGATAACAAAATTCAAATAATATAGACAAGGTACCTTATGGTGCATTATAAAGAAATTTTGGAATATTTAATTTTAAAAGATTCATAGTATAAATAAAAACACCAAAATAATATAAATAATTGATTAAAACTGTTCACTTTACCTAGCTTTCAAAATTAATACAACAGATTTCCTTCTACTATGCAAGCTGAGTGTCTTAAAAAAATTGCATCATATGGTAATAATTTATGATTAGAGGTGGTATACATTTACCAATTTTCCTCTGTATTTTTAATATTTCCCATATTTTTGTTTTGATGATAATATCCACACTCTCTTTCTATCCATGGAATTTTAGCTTTATTATTTTTATACATAATTATTTTATGGTTTTTTTTTTTTTTTGGTTTTGGAGCCACACCTAGTGACACTCAGGAGTTACTCTTGGCTATGTGCTCAGAAATCATTCCTGGCTTTGGGGACCATCTGGGACACCAGGACATCAAACCCTGGTCAAACCTAGGCTGGCTCGTCCATAGCAGATGCCTTACTGCTTGTGCCACCACTATGGCCCATTTTGATATTTTAAGTGTCATAATTTGGGGAAATAATATTGTCTGCACTGTTTGTGAACTTTCAACTTAATATCTATAAATGTTAAGTGAAATAATATACAATTTTAGTGCATTTATCATGTATAAACTATATAGCTTAAATAATGTACTGCTTCTTTATTAGAAATTATAAAATGGTTGAATATACTTTCTCTGAAAAACAATTTTTTATAATACGGAGGACATAAAATAGATGAGTGAAAATTTCCTGCTTTTAGTGTAGAAAGTGATTCAAAATCTTACCATCTTGGTTTCCTTTAGCTCTTCTTTCATTTTTTAATAGATTTTTTTATTTCTATAGTGCTGGATTTTAAAAGTAGTAAAGATAGTAAAATACTATATATATACGTATATACACACATACATATATATGTAATTAAGAAAAGACTTTCATGAGGTAGGAGGATGAATTCAACAATTTGTCATGTTGTTTATGCATATAATATCAAATTTATCATTCTAAATAGCCTTGGAGAACTAATAAGATTGGCTTACATATCACCCACATTGTTTCGTAAATCTTTTCTCCTTAGCCAAAATTCTCTGTGTCAATTTACACAATTTACTTTAGTGAGATGGAATTCCATTTCCCAGCTATACTTAGAACTTACTTCTGATTCTATGGTCAGGAATTTTCACAGCTAGGCATGCTCAGAGGACCATATGTAATGTTTGAACCCATTTCACTTGCATCTATTTAGTTCCTAAAGAATTTATTTAGTTCATAGGAAACTCAACTAAAATTGCAGTGTGTTATTCAAAACTCAGTTACCCTTGATATATGTACCTATAGCTGTCTTCAGCCTAGAATTCTTAATGCATTTTCTTTATACTTTATAATGTAAATCCTAATATATACAAATTATTCATAACTTAAAAAAACAAAATTTTATATAAGAGAATAATGTCAAAATGAGCAATTAAGAAGAATGGCTGAATCATAATTTTGATATTTATTTTAGATAACTTTGATGTACATTTTAAAATTAATATGTCACTCACTAATGCTTGTATAGAATTTTGACTTGAATTCAGCCATAATTAACTAGGCCATTAATTTAAAGTGCAGGAGCAAAAGATAATAAAATACCACTTCATGTGTAAAAGACATCTTAGTTCTCTCTAAAGACATAATACTGTCGCAAATAATTTCTATTTAATTTGTCTCAGTCACACACAGATAGAATCAGCTCAGATGAGCTATGAATAGAACTTTGAGATCACATGCTCTGCCTTTAGTATTATGGGATGCACAGAGATATTACATTTGCATTAAAGGAGCACAAAATATAATTATATTTGCTTATTTATACTTCTCGTCTGAACTGGGGCAAAGTGTATCTACTTTGGGACTCCTCGGGTAAAAACAAAACAAAACAAAACAAAACAAAACATTGTTTCATCATCAATAGGTTAATGAAAAATTATCTTAAGCCTGATAGCTTCCTTGTACGTCTGCCATCTGTTTATAATGGTGTTTGCGTTTCTCACAATCCAAATAAAAGTTCCAGGAACTTGGACATTTGCTTAGGTGAAAACTAACCTCCTTCTCTCTGCATTTCAGCAGACCTAAAACTTATTAAATTCCTAGTAGAATAAACATAAAAAATTAAAACAAAAGGGGAATATTTCAGGTCTCTTATTTATCCATATCAAAAATATAGTTTTCTCCCTCCTTTCCCAAATCTATCCGTTTTGTCAATCAGGAAGCTGGGGATGAGGTGACCCTTGTTCTTTCTCACTGGCTCTGCTCTGAGTACCCATTGCCAATATTAGATTAGCCATCTGGGTTCTTTTCTGCAAATTCAGCTCATTTTAATAATCTCCTCTGAATCCTTTCCAAACCTTTTTTGTCCCTCTATATTTCTGGGACACTGATATGGAAGTAATTATGAAGTGCAGGAAAATTTTGCAAGCCTAAAATAAAAAATTGCTTTATCACTGAATAGAGCTCTGTAATAGTGCTTTATATGGTTTATGCTAGCATTTCCTTTCATGTGTAACTTTTTTTTCTCTGTCTACAAGAATCATCTAGCCTGTGCTTAAATCGATACTCTCTGAAGTGAATAGAGCATTTCCTGGTGCATATACATATGTGTGTATTCAAAAGAAATTGTGACAAGGGAGAAAGCTTTTAGAAATGCCTTTAGAGTAGAGTGCAAATATATATATATATATATATATATATATACATATATATATATACTCTAAATCTAAATGTCACACTGCATCTGCAGTGACAAAGGTAATGTTTTCATTTTCAAACAAAGAGGTCAAAGTAGCAGAAGAGAGAAGAGCAATAAGAGGAAAAATAATACTTACTGTCCTACTGAAAGCATGCTTAGGAACTCCATTTTATCTGTATGTTTACAAAAAAATTTTACTTAAAAATATAACATAGAGGGGGCCGGGAGGTGGCGCTGGAGATAAGGTGCCTGCGCTAACCTAGGACGGACCGCGGTTCGATACCCCGGTTCCCCATATGGCCCCCTATGCTTGCCAGGAGCGACTTCTGAGCGAATAGCCAGGAGTAACCCCTGAGCGTCACCGGGTGTGGCCCAAAGACCAAATATATATATATATAAAACATAGGGGGTCGGTGCTGTGGAACTAGAGGTAAGGTGTCTCTGCCTTGCAAGCACTAGCCTAGGACGAACCTCAGTTCGATTCCCTGGGGTCCCATATGGTCCCCCCAAGCAAGGAGAAATTTCTGAGCACATAATCAGGAGTAATTCTTGAGAGTCAAATACAAAAAAAAAAAATACAACATAGGGGCCGAAGAGATAGCACAGGGGTAGGGCGTTTGCCTTACAAGCTGCCAACACAGGACTGAAGATGGTTCGAGTCCCAGCATCCCATATGGTCCACGTGCCTGCCAGGAGCGATTTCTGAGCACAGAGCCAGGAGTAACCCCTTAGCATCGCTGGGTAGGGTCCAAAAAATAAAACAAAAACACCAACCAACCAACCAAACAAACAAACAAAAAACAAGCCTCCATGCAAGCTAGTTATTACAGAGCATATATCAAGCAGTTTATCCACACTGCAGGGAGAAAGGCAGCAGTCAATAACTTAACACTCTAAGTTATTAATTGTATTAATTGCTTAAACATAAAGTTTGCATAACTCAGGATTATTGTAGTTTTATATAATAGAAAATATCTTTATCTGTAAATATGTTTCTCTGCAAATAAACATAGCTTTAGAAATGTTTTTAAATGTTATGTTATAGATATATTTACAGATATTCGTGAGGGTTTTAAAATACAAAGTAATTTAAAGTTTACAGGACTGAAGTTTTAGTGACCCCAAAACAAAAATAATAATAATAGAATGTGATTCCTAGTTTTTTTTTTAAACTAAGATAAAGGAACATTTCAACATTTTTTAACTTTTTTTTTAAATGGATGGCCAGGAAAATAAGAAGCATATAAAAGTGTAAAGAAAATGTTGGGTGGTTGGAGGAATAGCCCAGTTGGTAGGGCATTTACTGGCAGTAGGCTGACCCAGGTTCAATCCCAAACATTCTATATGGTCCTTCAAGCCACAAGTGGTTTATGAGAACAGAATCAGGAGTAATCACTCAGCACTTCTGGGTGTGTCCCCAAAAACCATAAAAAGGAAAAATATTGGAAATGTGGGAGCTCCTATATTTAAAATATTATAAAGAGTAAAGGGATTTTTAGTTCAGTGATAAGAAAACAGAGGCAAATTTCAAATAATCGGTGATTCTAAATTCCAATTTATTGCCTGACTAGTAAAGAATTTAAATGAAAAACAGTACAATATAACATTGGTAATCGAAGACTGGCATGGTCAGCTAGATTGCTGAATTATTGAATACTTTTATGCCCTTCTTTATACTGGTTTAAGTCCCACTATGCAATGTGAGTGCTTTAGTCACCTAATCACTTGTAATCATCATGACAATGTCATTTTATATCAGAGGGAAAATGGTCATGAGGAGTTGAAATAGCTTGTGTCAAGAAAGCTTGACAATAAATCCACATATTTAACAGTAAGCTCAGGTAGCTAGCTATTTGAATAGATATATCTTACAGAAAACATAGTTTTACTGATTTTGAGATGTATGAAATCCTAGAAGAATGCTAGGAATTTAATAAATATAGCTTAGCTTTATAATTCATCATAAATTTAACAATATTATGTATTGCCTATGTACTATGAGGTTTATGGGGCTGTAATTTTTTTGTTTGGTTTGTTTTGTTTTTTAGGCCATACCAGTGGCACTCAGGGGTTACTCCTGGCTATAAGCTTAGAAATCACTCCTGACCTGGGATATCATATGAGACCCCGGTGATAGAACTGAGGTCAGTCCTGGTCAGCCATGTGTAAGGCAAATGGCACTACTGCTGGGCGTATGAGTCTGTAATATTGATTATAGACTTGTCCACAACAATGTAATTAAAGTTAATAGAAATGTCTTTCTAGCTGCTAGAAAGAATCTAGCTAGAAAGAATCTGCTAGAATCTAGCAGGTCAGTGGATAGGATAGAGACCCAGAAGAATTTCAGAGTAGTATCATATGCACTGTTCATCCATAAGTGTTTAAAACTCTATAATGTCTCCTGTAAATGCAAAACTTGTATATTATCTTTGGGAAACAAAATTTTTGTTTGTATATAAAAACAGACATAGAATATATTTTGATATTACAAAAATTTATCTATCATCTATCTCAATTAATTTATGTTACTTACAGAGCAATTATGGCAAAAACTTGAGTGTAAATAAATAGCATATATTGCTCATAAGAAAGCTTACTGAAGAACATGTGAAATTGCACAAGAGGAAACAAGAGATCCTTAATATCAAGGTCTTTAATCCATTTAGATTTTACCTTTATACATGATGTTAAATGGGGGTCAGAGTTCACTTTTTTGTAAGTGGCTAACCAGTTGTGTCAACACGAATTGTTGAAGGGACTTTCCTTGCTCCATTTAAGATTTCTTGCACCTTTATCAAAAACTAGGTGATTGCATGCCTGAGGAACATTCTCTGAGTACTCAAGCCTATTCCACTAATCTGAGGGTCTTTCTTAATTCCAATACCATACTGTTTTGAAAACTATTGCTTTCTAATACAGTTTATAATCTGGGAAAGTAATACCTCCCATTTTCTTTTTCCCTAGGATTGCTTTAGCTATTCGAG
>PVKC010008074.1:0-28621 GCA_004027635.1 Crocidura indochinensis | reverse complement strand
CTTACCACTGTGATATCTCTCCAGAGGAATTCTTATCCACTGCTTGTGGGAATGCCTTCTAGTTCAACCTCTATGGAAAGCGATATGGAGATTTCTCCAAAGTCTGAAAAATGAGCTCCTATTCAACCCAGCTATTCCACTCCTAGGGATATACCCTAGAAATACAAGAATGCAATGCAAAAACCCCTTCCTTACACCTTATTTATTGCAGCTCTATTCACAATAGCCAGGCTCTGGAAACAACCAAGATGCCCTTCAACAGACGAATGGCTAAAGAGACTGTGGTACATATACACAATGGAATATTATGCAGCTGTCAAGAGATATTAAATCATGAAATTTTCCTATACATGGATGTATATGGAATCTACCATGCTGAGTGAAATAAGTCAGAGGGAGAGAGAGATGCAGAATAGTCTCACTTATGTATGGGTTCTGAGAAAAATAAAAGTTATTTTTGCAACAATCCTCAGAGACAATGGGAGGAGGGCTGGAACTTCCAGCTCACTTCATGAAGCTCACCACAAAGAGGGTTGAGTGCAGTTATATAAATAACTACACAGAGAACTTCTCTAACCATGTGAATGAATGAGGGAACTGGAAAGCCTGTCTGGAGTACAGGTGAGGGTGGGTTGGGAGGGAGGGAGATTTGGGACATTGGTGGTGGGAATGTTGCACTGGTGAAGGGAGTGTTCCTTACATAACTGAAACCTAATCACAACATATATGTAATCAAGATGTTTAAATAAAGAAAAAAAGTTTCTCTGGGTTGTATAATCTTTTTGCCCTCTATTGATGAAATAGTTTCCCACCCTCCTCTTATACTGCTTGGAGATATCATTGCATGGTTGCCTGGAAATCTGTTTTCAGAAAAGTATGTAGTAATTGAGCAATTTAAATGGTTCAAAGCAGTATTGAGGCTATTTTAAAAATACCATATACACTTGAGTATAAGCCGACTCCCTAAATTTCACCCTAAAAACTGGGGAAACTTAGTGACTTGCATATAAGCGGAGATGGAAAATGCAGCAGCTACTGGTAAATTTCAAAAATAAATATATATATGTCCAAAACAATGACAAGAATTCAGAAATCTGTAGCTTAAATATTTTCAATATTTATTGCTAGAGAAAAACTGTAAACTAGCAACAATAACTCTAAAACTTTAAATAAAGTGCAGAAAGCTGTAGCTTAACAGGTACAAATTAAATCACAAAGGTTAAAATCCTTCAAAGCTGGATTTCTCCTCCTCCTCATCTGTATGTCCAAACAGAGCTTCAGCTGTCTCTGATGTGAGGGTCTCAGCACAGACATTGCCATCATCACAGAGTCCACAGATATCATTATCACTGCTGTTGGTCTCATCCAAAGGGCAAAATATTGTGTGTTAACTAGTTGAGTGGCATCCAATTCCGTTAACCTGTGACTTATGGGCTGAGTTGAAGCACCAGCCCTCCAGCAGGAGGCAGAAGATCACTGGAGACTACGTGCTTTTGATTTGGTGCTGTCATTCAACTTGACTTACTTCTGATGATAAAGAAAAAGACCTCCCCAAATGATAGGCTGAAGTCCTAACCCCACAGCACCTTTAAAGTGTCATAAAATGGGACTGATGCAAATGTACTCAGATTAAGATGAGGTCATACTAAAAAAATTAGACTGGCCAAAATTCCATGAGATTGCAGTCAAAGTAGAAGAGAAGGTAACTACTCACAAGACAAGGGATACCAGGGTCTCCTGCCGAGCACAGGAAGTTAAAGACCTTCCTTCTCCAGTTTAGAGGGAACTGACTTTGTACCCATCGTATGTAGCTTCTCAGATTATGAGAAACAAATTTTTTTGGTTTTAAGCATCATATTTTAATCTTCTTTGTAATGACAGCTATAGGAAACCTCCATGAAAGCAACTTCAAATATTTTTTTTTATAAAATCTTTATTTAAGCATTATGATTACAAGCATGATTGTAGTTGGGTTTCAATCATAAACAGAACATCCCCCTTCACCAGTGCAACCTTCCCACCACCAATGCCCCCCATGTCTCCTTCCCAACCCCTGCCTGTATTTGAGACAGGCATTCTACTTCTCTCATTCATTAACATTGTCATGATAGTTGTTAGTGTAGTTATTTTCCTAACTGCATGCACCACTTTTTGTGGTGAGCTTCATATTGTGAGGCCCTTCTGGACCTCTGGACATTGTCTCTGGGCATTATTACAATAATGTTCTTAATTTTTCTTAAAACCCATAGATGAGTGAGACTATTGTGTGTCTATCTTTCTGCCTCTGACTTATTTAACTCAGCATAATAGATTCCATGCACATCCACTATAGGAATATTTCGTAACTTTATATTGATGGCTGCATAATATTCCATTGTATATATGTACTACAGTTTCTTTAGCCATTCATCTGTTGAAGGGCATCTCCGTTGTTTCCAGAGTCTGGTTATTGTAAATAGCGCTGCAATGAATATAGGTGTGAGGAAAGGATTTTTAAATTGTATTTTTGTGTTCATAGGGTATATTCCTAGGAGTGGTATATCTGGATCATGTAGAAGCTCAAATTCCGTTTTTATTAAGGAATCTCTATATTGTTTTCCACAAAGGCTGGAATAGAGGGCAGCAACTTCAAATTGTGATATAATAAGATGTAATAACAGAGCTGGAATGATAGCACAGAGGTAGGGCATTTGCCTTGCATCCTGCCAAATCAGGATGAATCCAGGTTCGATCTCCAGCATCTCATATGGTCCATCAGCCAACCAGGAGTGATTCCTGAATTTAGAGCCAGGTGTAACCAGTGTGACCCCAAAACAAACAAACAAACAAATAAACAAAAACAAGAAGATGTAATAATAAGAATCATCAGTCTACCACAAACAGAACAATTAAACTTCTATACTCAATATGCTGACTAGATATTGAAATTATGAGGTTCAGAAAAAAAAGGAATTGAAAGTAGACTACTTTTTAGACATTTACATAGATGATGCAAACTACTCTGAAGTGTTTCTGAATCTGCCATTAGGAAACACATATACTATTTTATAAGATTTTCCCCAGGCTCCTCCTTCTGGGAGCCATCATATCTAATATGAGACAACTCAAATATATCTATTTTATGAATGACTTGAAAGAATTTCAGATCTCATAAAAATTCAATTTTTTCTCTACCATATTACATTTGACTTTAACAGTAAGCTGAAAGAAAAAAATAAGTACTAAGTGTCTTGGCATCTTTTCAATATCTAATATCAATCATATAGCAGAGACAGAATTTTTTGTAAACAGACATATGGTGTGCATTTGGGAGAAGAGAAAGGAGAAGTAATGTCCTGTTTTCCAGCTACCTTCTAAAATAATATTTTTGGATTTCTGTAAAATTGCATCGCTTCTTCTGTAGCCTCAAAATATTTTTTCTTTAGAAGTAGTCTTTGATGATCTTGAGATATAAGGAGACATGACCCCCAAAAACCCATCCTTATGCATGATCTTTAATAAAGTAAACCTGAGCATCTAATTATATTGGTAATGGAGCAAATGTACTAAATTAGGACTAAAAGTGAATTTAGTAGGGCAAAGGATTACAATACCTTTGTATTTCTAAATGGAATACCCTTCTAGTAAATTTAGTTTATGAAAATATAGCCAAGTGGCAGAAGTCATTTGTGCTTTGTAGAATAACTTTTATCTAATGCTATTTTAATGAAGCTATTTAAATGCTCTTATAGTATAGAGAATTTGACCAATTATTGCCAATTCTACATATACAGAGCACATCTTTTTATACCTAATGTGATTTTTCAGGTAACAAAAACTATGGATTAGTCAAGCCCTTGGATACTTTCAAATAAAAGATATTCAAATCCAGAAAACTTAGAATAAAAAAATAAAAAGGTGTTGTTGATTAAATCAAAAACTAGAAATGTATGAGTCCTTGGAGCCGGAGCGATAGCACAGTGGTAGGGTTTTTGCCTTACATGTGACCAACCCAGGATTGATCCCCAGCATCCCATATGATCCCCCAAGATTGCCGGGAATGAATTTTCAGTACAGACAGGAGTAACCCCTGAGTGCTTCTGTGTGTGACTCCCCAAAAATATGAGGCTTGTATCTTTTATTTAAACATTTATTTATTTAGGTTTTGGGGTCACACTGGACTGTACTCAAAAGGTTACTTTTGGCTCTGCGCTCAGAAATCGCTCCTGGCAGACTTGGGTGACCATGTGGGATTCCAGGAATCAAACCTGGGTCCATCCTGAGTCAGCCACATGCAAGGCAAAAGCCCTACAACTCTGTCCCCATGGGTCCTGTATCTAAGGAGCAATCTCTAAATGTGTCTCTGTATCATTGTTATTTTGAGGTGATAGTTTCATTTTTTTTCTTCTGCTTATCAGATTTCCCCACTGTGTCAAGAAAGCACAGTTCAGCTCCGGATTCTCTTTTGTGGCTAGTAATCCAAGATAAAAATGAATAGTAAATTTTTCTCTATATTTTATTAAATAAATAATTCCAGGACAGTCTCTGTTGACTTTGTATCAGATGATTATATCTGACTAGTTAAATGAAATTCTCCCAGTGGTCAAGTCTCAATATTTACCTAAAATGGCCAGGTACTCTCATGAACAAACCTATTATGTGATTTGACTTAAAAAAAAAAAGGAGAATGTGGGGTATAAAGATTAATTATCTGCTCAAAGGAGTAAGCGTCATATTATCCAGAAGGAAAAAGGAGTAATGAATGATGGAAGAAAAACAAATAGAAGATGCCTACTAGAATACATAGAATTCTCCAAATTCTCCATTGGTTTAAGCTTCCATGTCATCTGAAATCTGTTTACCTTCTCAATATCATATAAGAGAAAAAGAAAGGTAAAAGACCCAATGGATCAAACCTTGCAAAACTGACAAATGAAATGACAAACCCAATCCTATAAAAAAATATAAGCTGATTGTAAAATAAAATTTTATATAAATTGAAACTTGAGGAAAAGTTAAATATATAATGTTGCAAAATATAAAGGACATTATTTTAACAAGTAAATTATATGTAAAGTATATAGTTATATTGAAAAAATGTATCAAAATTAACTCCTGGGTTTAGAATAAAACACACAAATAGAGTACATGATTTCAGGTAGAAAGTATATGATAGGCCACTCAGTACAATGCGTTTCCTGAGAGCTCTCAAAAGATCAATTCACTTCATAGATGGTCAAAGTGTTGCACTTTATTCTTAAAGTGGGATGTAGATCATCAGGGGGTTTTCACAAAAACTGCATCTATAAAGAATAATAGACTTTCCTAACTGTGAGTTTATTGTATGAGTCTGTAGAGACCCACCCAGAGAATGTTCCAATGTAGTCATGAAACCTAACCTTGATTTCTGTCCTTCAGTCTCCCTCTTGATTGTGGCACATAGGAACATTCCTTTCCTGAACTATGGGTCTGAAGAATTATTCTTAAAATAAAATTTGATGTTTTTTAATCTTTATGACTACACAGTTTTGTGATGACACTCTTAAAAACTACTTTCCAGGCCAAAGTGATAGAACAGTGGTAGGACATTTGCCTTGCACACAGACAACCTGGGACAGACCTGGGTTCAATCCCTGGCATCTCATATGATGTCCTGAATCTACCCAGAGTGATTTCTGAGAGCAGAACCAGGGGTGATCCCTGAGTGGTGTGGCCCAAAAACCAAACAAAAACATAAACAAGCAACCCCCCCCAAAAAAAGACCACCTGCTTTCCTTCTTAGGTTCAATCCCTGGCTTGGGGAATCATTATGGTTGTTAGTAAATTGTCACCCAGAGAGTAACACCAGTAACAAATATCAATAAGAGAATCAGTCCTGTTTATAATTTCTAATTATTAAGGAAATGGTTAGAATCATCACCATAAGTCATCTCTTTGGGGGAGTGGAATCCTGTATTGGATGCTGCTAAGAAACTATTCACTTCTGTCTTCTCAGGAGTGCTGCCTGGTAGTGTTGGAAAGAGGGAGCAGTGGAAGGAGAGGCTTGCAGTCCTGGAAATTTGAGTCACTGTCATGCAAGGCAATTTTCTCACCTCTTGTATGTCTCTCTGACTAAAGCACACTTTTTTTTTTTTGTATTTGTTTGTTTGTTTTAGGGTCACACCCGGCAGCGTTCAGGAGTTATTCCTGGCTCCACGCTCAGAAATCGCTCCTGGCAGGCACAGGGTTTGCCAGGATTTGACCTTCTGCATGAAAGGCAAGCGCCTTACCTTCGTGCTATCTCTCTGGCCCCATAAAGGACACTTTTGAAAAATATTTTTAACATATTAAAGCTGATCACATCTTACAAAGTTACTCCCTTGCTATTGTGTTATACTTAGTTTGCAACATTTATTTCTTAGTAGTGCATAAGGTAGTGTTATGCTTTCTGGTCAGTGATATCTGTTTCAAAGAAATAAAGTTACTCAGCCTTAGTACTTTAAAATTTAAACTCAGCCTTCTTTTGTCACCCAGCAAGTTTCTGGGACAGCATACTTGAAGTATGTAAATTCAATTCAACCTTTATGCAAATCTCTGGGCGTATGACTCAGGGAATACAAAGACAAAAATGACAGTGCTGAGTAAAACTCAATTAGGAAGATCATTGCATAAAAACCAAGCAATGAAAAAAAAAACAAGATATGAATTATACCTCAACCCCTTTGTAGAACAAGGATATAAATAAATAAATAAATAAATACAATCTCCACAAAGATGTCAAGTAGGCATTAATTTCAGATCATCTGTTCCTTTATTGAAACAGATAACCAAGAGCTCTTTGGTGATGCCTATGATTCCTGCAGACTCTCTCTTTTCTTGAAGTTCACTCCAATTCACAGGTGTCTCACCCTGGCTCAAGGCTCAGAAAGCAGGCAGAGGCCACCTACAAAGGGAATTAATCTTTCTTCCCTTCTGTCAGGCTGCCTCCACAGTACTTTACCCAATCCACGTGCTACTTTCTAGTGACCTGATTATCCACTCTAAGGAATGCCAGGGTACATGGTCTAATATTTAAAAACAGGACCGTTGGTACAACTGGTATAGCTCAATGATAGTTCTGCTACTAACTGCCTGTATATCACTGAACAAGTTACTGATAAACATTCTTAAACCTCAAGTTTCTATGGATGTGGGTGAGTTCCATAGAAGGACACATGCCTTACTAATATGAGACCCTGATTTATTTGTAGTATTTCCCTGGTAATAAGTTAACTAGTTAATAAATTAAATATCAAGTAATCAAAGTTAATATTGCACAGTTCAAAGGGTTATTTGGGCAGATGTTTCTGGGACCTCCTTGTGTAGGATTCTACCCAAGATGACAGCTCCAGCTTAGATCTCCTGCCTTCAATTTAATGAAATTCAAAATTCAAAATATCAACTGATACAATAATAAATACAATAATCTGATTTCAAGTATTTCAGTTGTATTGAGAGTCTGGTTATTGTGAAAAGTACTGCAATTAACATAGAGTTGCAGAGGCCTTTTCTACATTGTGTTTTTGGGTCCCTAGGTTATATTTCTAGGAGCAGCATTGCTAGGTCATATGAGAGGCTCAATTTCTAGCTTTTTTTGAGAAACATCCATATTGTTTTCTAAAAATTGGCCGGACAAGGTTGCATTCCTATCAGCAGTAAATGAGAGTCCCTTTCTCATGGCAACTGCTCTAGCATTTATTAGTTCTTGTTCTTTCGTATGTGAGCCAGTGGTGTGAGATGACATTTTATTGTTGTTTTGATATGCATCTCCCTGATGATTAAGGACATAAAGCATTTTATGTACCTTTTATCCATATTTATTTCCTCTTTCAGGAAATATATGGCCATTTATTCTTCCTATTTTTGGAGAAAGATGTTTTTTTAATAAGATCTATCAGTATCTTATAATCTTAGATATTATGTCCTTATCAGATGGGTATTGGGTGATTAATTTCTTCCATTCTGTGAGCAGTTTTTGTATCCATTTGCTTTGAGGTGTAGAAACTTTGTTTTTTTCCTTTCTTTTTTAAATTTTTTTCTTTATTTAAACATCTTGATTATAGGTTTCAGTTATATAAAGAACACCCCCTTCATCAGTTTAACATTCCCACCACCAATGTCCCAAATCTCCCCCCTCCCAAACCACCCCCACCTGTACTCCAGACAGACTTTCCAGTTCCCTCATTCATTCACGTTATTATGGTAGTTCTCAGTGTAATTATTTCTATAACTGCACTCCCCACTCTTTGTGGTGAGCTTCATGAAGTGAGCTGGAAGTTCCAGCCCTCCTCTCATTGTCTCTGAGGACTGTTGCAAAAGTAACTTTTATTTTTCTTAAAACCCATAGATGAGTGAGACTATTCTGTGTCTCTCTCTCCCTCTGACTTATTTCACTCAACATGATAGATTCCATGTACATCCATGTATAGAAAAATTTCATGACTTCATCTCTCCTGATGGCTGCATAATATTCCATTGTGTATATGTACCACAGTTTCTATAGCCATTCTCTGTAGAAACCTCTTAGTTTAATGTAGTCCCATTTGAATCTGCTTCCACTTGCTTTTTTTTTGGAGGAAGATTTTGGGTCACACCCAAGGATTACTCCTGGCTTTATGCTCAGAAATCGCTCCTGGCAGGCTCAGGGGACCATATGGGATGCTGGGATTCGAACCAATTACCTCTGCATGAAAGGGAAATGCCTTACCTCCATGCTATTTTTCCTGGCCCCCCACTTACTTTTCAAGTGTGTTTGACCCTTGAAGATAATCTTTAACTTCAGCAAGGTAGAGCCAACAAACACACCAAATCCTAGCAGAAGATGACACTAAATCCCTTGACAATCATCTCTCTCAATGTAAATCGACTAAATGAACATTATGAGACACAGAGTGGCAAAATGGATCAAAATTGAATCCAGTGTTTTGCTGCCTCCAAGAAACATATTTGAATACTTAGAGCAAACATAGACTCAAAATAAAAGGTCATAGAACAACCATTTAAGTAAACAACTCCCTTAAAAAGGCTGGAGTGGTTATATTTATATCAGATTTCACATACTTTAGACTTAAAAAGGGTGATAAGATACAAAGATGGACACTTCTTGGATAATCAAGAGATATGTGCAAAAGGAAGAAATCACACTCATAAATATATATGCACCCACTAAGGGGTACCAGAAAAATGTTTAAAGCAATTGTTGACAGATTTGAAAAGGATGACAATAGCAACACAATAATAGTAGGAGACTTCAACTCTGCTTTGTTCCCCTAACCATCAGGCTAAAACCCAAATAGAATATACTAGCACTAAAGAAATAAATGGATTAGTAGAGATATACAGGGCTTTTCATCCCCAGAAAACTGAATAAAGATTCTTCTCCAATGCATATAGGTAATTCTCTAAGATAGATCACATGATGGACCATAAAAAACCATACCCACATAAAACTTAAAAAAATTGTAAGAACTATCTTCACAGATCATCCTGCACTGAATTTAAAAGTGAATCACAAACAGACATAGAGAAAAAATTATTTATTTATTTATTTATTTATTTATTTATTTATTTATTTATTTTGGTTCTTGGGTGATGCTCAGCAGGCTCAGAGGTACTCCTGGCTTAGAAATTGCTCCTGCCTGGCTCGGGAGACTATTGTGGGATGCCGGGTGCCGGGATTTGAACCATCATTTGTCCTGGGTTGGTTGTGTGCAAGGTGTAAACACCCTACGGTTGTGCTATCTCTCTGGTCCTGAGAAAATTTTAATACCTGTAAATTAAACATCTCGCTACTGAACAATCAGTGGGTCATAGATAAAAATCAAAGAGAAAATTAAAAGATTCCTGAAAATAAATTTGAATGAAGACATAAATTATCAGAATTTGTGGCCATAGCAAAAGTGGTTCTAAGAGGAAAGCTTACATCTTTACAAGCATTCATCAGGAAGGAAGAGGGACCTATGGAAATAAATTAATGACAGGTGAAAATTTTGAGAAAATACACTGACAACTATAATGACAATGTCAATGAGTGAGATAAGAAGAATGCCTGTCTCAAAAACAGGTGAGGTGGGGAGGAGGGAATGGGGGACATTGGTGATGGGAATGTTGCACTGAAGAAGGGGTGGTTTTTTTTTTTTTTGGTTTTTGGGTCACACCTGGCAGTGCTCAAGGGTTACTCCTGGCTCCATGCTCAGAAATCGCTCCTGGCAGGAACGGGGGACCATATGGGGCACTGGGATTCGAACCGATGACCTTTTGCATGAAAGGCAAACGCCCTACCTCCATGCTATCTCCCAGACCCCAGAAGGGGTGTTTTTATGACTAAAACTCAACTGCAATAATGCTTGTAATCAAGAAGCTTAAATAAAGATATTTTTAAAAATTGAAAAAGTAATAACCAAAAGTAGGTAGATGGTAGGAAATAATAAAGCTTAGAGCAGAAATTAATAAATTAATAAACTGAAAATACAAAAAAAATCTATGGATTATCATAAGAAAGAGTTGGTTCTTTCAAAAATAAACAAGATTGACAAACCAATGGCTAAATTCACAAAGGAAGAGAGAGAATTAATAAAAATGATTATAAATAAAAAGGGGAGACTATGATAGATACTGTTGGAATGCATAGGATAATGAGATATTGTTTTGAGAAACTCTATGCCACATAGCATGAGAAGCTTGAAAAAATGGATAAATTCTTGGAATCATCAAATTCTAAAGGTTAAACCAAGATGATCAGGCATCTTAATAGACCTATCACTTTTGAAAAATTTAAAATGGTAATCAAAAGTGTTCACCAAAATAAGAGCCTGGGCTAGATAGATTCACTAGCAAGTTCTATCAAACCTTTAAGATGATATACTGTCAGACCTTCTCAGGTTCTTCCAGAAAATTAAAGAAACAGAAATACTCCTGAATAGTTTTTATGAAGCTAGCATCACCCTCAAATAAAAAGCAGGCAGAAATGTCACAAAAGAGAAATAAAGACCAATGAAAACACATGTAAATATCCTCAACAAAATCCTTGCAAACAGAATCCAACATCTCATCAAGAAGATCATACAACATGAAGAAGTAAAAATTCATCCCAGACATGCAAGGATGGCTTAACATCCGCAATTCAATCAAAGTAATATCAACAAATGGAAAAATAAAAACTACATAACATAATCATATCAATAAATGTAGAGAAAACATTTGATAAAGTCCAAAATATATTCGTAATAAAACTCTCAACACAATGAGAATAGAAGAAACTTTTTTCAATATAGGCAAGGCCATTTACTACAATCCCATGGCAAATATTATACTTAATGGGGAAAAACTGAAAGACTATTTTTCTAAAATCTGATACAAGACAAGGCTGCCACCGCTTGCCACTTCTATTCAACATATGATTGGAAGTACTTACCATAGAAGTTACACAAGAAATAGATCTCAAGGATATCCTGATAGCAAGGAAGAACTCAAGCTCTCACTGTTTGCAGATGATGTGATATTTTATTTAGAAAACCCTAAAGACTACCAAAATGTTTCTAGAAATAATAGCTTCGTATAGCAAAGTGGCAGCCTACAAAATTAACACACAAAAATCAATGGCTTTCTTTTTTCTGTTTTTGATTTTTGGGCCACAACCTGTGACACTCTGAGGTTACTCCTGGCTATTGACTCAGAAATCACTGCTGGCTTGGGGGACTATATGGGACATTCGGGGATCAAACATCAGTCCTTCCTGTATCAGCCACTTGCAAGTCAAATGCCCAATGACCTTCTTATATACAAATAATGATAGAGAAGAACACTAATAAAACATTCCCATTCACAATAGTACCACAAAACTTAAGTACCTTGCTTTCAAATTAACTAAAGAGGTAAAGGACCTATACAAGATAAGTACAAACACTGCTTCAAGAAATAAAAGAGGTACAAGTAAATTAAACAAATAAATGGAGGCACATACTCTTCCATGAATTTGGAAAATCAAGATTATTAAAATGGCAATATTCCCCACATATATTGTACAGTTTAATTAAATTTCTCTAAGTATACCCATGACATTATTCAAAGAAGTGGATTAAACACTCCTGACATTCATTTGCATTAACAAATGCCCAAGAATTGCTAAAGAAACCCTTAGGAAAAAGTTGGGAGGCATCATTTTTCCCAACTTTAATTTTATTACAATGCAATAGTCATCAAAAAAGTGTGGTTTCAGAATAAAGATAGATACGTAGATTGATGGAATAGACTTGAGAATTCAGAAAATGAACCACAGACATACAATCAATAAATCTTTAATAAATGGAGAAAAAAATTCAAAATGGAGTAAGGAAATCTTTTTCAACAAGTGGTGTTGGGACAACTTATGAACCACAAGCAAAAAGCAAACTCAGACCTCTTTCTAACACCATGCACAAAGGTGGATTAAATTAATTAAAGGTCTTTATATCAGAACCGAAACTATAAGACATCTAGAAGAAAACATATGCAAAACACTTTATGACTTTGAGACTAAACGCATCTTTTTTGTTTTTTGCTTTTGGGTCACACCCAGCAATGCTCAGGGGTTACTCCTGGTTCTATGCTCAGAAATCACTCCTGACAGGCTCGGGGGACCATCTGGGATGCCGGGATTCGAACCTCCATCCGTCTGTATGCAAGTCAAATGCCCTACCTCCATATCTCCATACTATCTCTCCACCCCCTGCAATTTCTCTTTAAACTTTGATGAAATGTGACACAACTTCCAAACAAATGAAAGCAGAGATAAACAAATGGAATTACGTTAAATTTATATGCCTCTTACCTCAAAGAAAACAGTGACTAGGATACAAAGACTATGCACTGGATGGGAGAAACTGGTCACCCAATACCCATCAGATAAGGGGCTAATGTCCAAGATATACAAGGTACTAGCAGAACTTAACAAGATTTTAAAAAATCTAACCCCTTTGATTTCCCTAATCAAAGAAAAAAAGGCACATGAAAAATTGCTCCACATTACTAATAATCAGGGTTATGAAAATCCAAACAATAATGAGGTATCATCTCATGCCATAGAGACTGACACACATCAAAGAGAACAAGAACAGTGCTGGTGGGGCTGTGGGGAGAAATAAACTTTCATTTCCTATTGATAGGAATACCATCTAGTCCAACCTTTCTGGAAAACAATATGGATATTTCTCAACAAATAAACCCTAGAAATTGAGCTTTCATATAATCCACCAATACCACATGTAGGGATATATCCTAGAATCACAAAATACAAAACACAAAATGTCCTCTGAATCTCTATGTTTATTGCAGCACTATTTAAAATATCGAGATCTGTAAACAACCCAGATGCCCAACTGTTGTTGTGGTGAGTGACTAAAGAAACTTTAGTGCATTTACACAATGAAATACTACTATGCAGCTATTAGGAAAAATAAAGTCATAATATATGCCCATTCATGTATGACTGAAATTGAATCAGGAACTACTTTGTAACTGTATATCATGGTGATTCAATTAAAAATTTAATTTTTAGGGGCAGGAGTGATGGCGCTTGGTAGGGTATTCACCTTCCACATGGCTGACCTACAATGGACCACAGTTTGATCCCTCAACATCACATATGTCAGGAGCAATTTTTAAGAGCATAGCCAGGAGTAACCCCTGAGCATCACTGGGTATGGCCCCCCAAAACAACCCCCCAAATTATTTTTTAAATAAATGAAATTAAAAAATACTTAATCAAGGGGCCGGAAAGATAATATGGAGGTAGGGTGTTTGCCTTGCATGCAGAAGGACAGTGGTTCGAATCCTGGCATCCCATATGGTCCCCTGAGCCTGCCAGGATTTATTACTGAGCATAGAACCAGGAGTAACCCCAGAATCCTGCCCCCCAAAAAACAAACAAAACAAACAAAAAACCAAAACAAAAACAAAAGAAAAACAATGACTTTTATCACTTTGATTTCCAAAACTGGACATAGATTAAATTCTTTTTTTGGGGGGGTCACACCTGGCAGTGCTCAGGGGTTACTCCTGGCTCCATGCTCAGAAATTGCTCCTGGCAGGCACGGGAGACCATATGGGGCACCGGGATTCAAACCGATGACCTTTTTGCATGAAAGGCAAACGCCTTACCTCCATGCTATCTCCCGGGCCCCTGACATAGATTAAATTCTATGTGTGAGTAAGATGTAGTGTGAGTAGGATGTGATGTTAGGGTAGAACAAACAAGATGAGAATCAAAATCACCAAAAGAAATTAGATGACAAACTTTCCCTTTTTTCTAAGAACTTTATTTTGTATCCTCCCACAGTCTGTTGAGAGAATATCCAGGTGGTTCTGTGTGCCAATATCACTGGTGTGAAGAGATATCTCATAGTTGTGGTTTATATTATCCTGATTATCAGTGATGTAGAGCACTTTTTTAAAATACATCTTTTGGCCAGTGTATCATGGCCATGAAGCAGAGTTGAGAGGCCATGAGCTTCTCCTACTCAAGAAATGCTAGCGCAGGGCATAGAAAACATCACACTAAAACTGTGACAGTTGGAAACAATGCAGACCCCACCATGCTTAGAGAATGAAGATGGTAGCTTCTATGACACCAAAAGTACCAACAACCTATTTGGCTTCTCAAATATGACTTTAAAGAAGAAATATGGGGGCCTGGGAGATAGCATGGAGGTAAGGCGTTTGCCTTTCATGCAAAAAGGTCATCAATTCAAATCCTGGTGCCCCATATGGTCCCCCGTGCCTGCCAGGAGCAATTTCTGAGCATAGAGCCAGGAGTAACCCCTGAGCACTGCCGGGTGTGACCCAAAAACCACAAAAAAAAAAAAAAAGAAGAAATATGGAGAATGCTCACAGAACTCAAAACAGTAGATGTCACAAATAAGAATCAGATGGATCTGAGAGTAGAAATAAAAACTCTTCAAACTGAAATAACAGGGTTGAAAACTTGGTAGGCAAAATGAAAACCTCACAGGAAAGCCACTCCAACAGAATAACACTGGCTGAAGATAGAATCCTTGAGCTGGAAGATGAGATTCATGATAACTTCATGCGATAGAAGAAGTTGGAAAAGATCAGACAATGGGAAAAATCCTCACATAATGTGAACAGACAAAATAAAAATATTTGATAAATTCAACAGAAACAACATGAAAATCATTGGAGTCCCAGAGACACAGGAAGAAACTGTCAATGAATTATTAACAATTAAATACATCCTTGCACAGAAACTCCCAGAGCTAAATCCTACATACCTGAAAAGTACCAGCAAAAAAGAGATTAAAGTAAAGAACCCCAGGAACATCATAGTCACAATGATGAACCCCAAAGATAGGAATAGAATACTGAAAGCAGCAAGATATAAAAGGGAAATACATTTAAAGGAGCATCCCTAAAATTTACCAAAGACTTATCACAAGAAACCCTCAAAGCCTGAAGGCAGTGGTGGGATATAGTGACAAAATTCAGTGAAATTAATACATCAACAAGAGCACTTCAATAAGCCAGAGTTATATTGATGTTTGAAGAAAGGATATGCAGCTTCATGGATAAAACTTGGGACTGGCACAATAGCTCAGTTGTACAGTGTTTGCCCTGCACATAGCTGAACCAGGATGAACCTGGGTTCAGACTCCGGTGTCCCTTATGGTCCCCCAAAGCAGGAGCAATTTCTAAGCACATATTCAGGAGTAAACCCTGGGCATCACAAGGTGTGACCACCCCCCCAAAAAAAATTTTACAGACTCAAAACAAGCTTTAAAGCAGGGGTCCTCAAACTTTTTAAACAGGGCCCAGTTCACTGTCCCTCAGACCATTGGAGAGCCAGACTATAGTAAAAACAAAAGTTATGAACAAATTCCTATGCACACTGCATCTTATTTTGATGTGAAGAAACAAAATGGGAACAAATACAATATGTGGCCCGTGGGCCGTAGTTTGAGGACCACTGCTTTAAAGGATGAACTGAAAGATCTGATTTAAGATAGGATAAACCACATAACACACCAAACTCCTACTAAAAGATAACACTAAGTCCCATCATAATCATCTCTCTCAATGTCAATGGAAGAAATGAACCAGATAAGAGACACAGAGTTGCAAAATGAATCAAAAAACCCAAATTCAACATTGTTCTGTCTAAAAAACACATCTGCAAACACAGAGTAAAACTCAAAGTTTGGATGACAATCATCTAAGCAAAAACTCCCTTAAAAAGGCTTGAGTGGCCATACTAAGAGACAAAGAAGGACATTTCATAATAATTAAGGGATATGTACAACAAGAAGAAATTATATTTCTAAACATATATTCACCCAATGAAAGATCAGCAAAATCTTTAAACCAACTGCTGACAAACTTGAAAGAAGATATCAACAACAACACAATAATAGTGGGAGACTTCAACACTGCCAAGTTACCACTTGATAGTTCAACCAGGCTGAAACCTAACAGAATATACTAGCATTGAAAGGGTCAATGGAAGAAATTGATCTCCACCCAACAGAAACTGGATACACATTTTTCCAATGTACATGGGTCATGCTAACCCATAAAACATACGTGCATAAATAAAGACGATAGACATGTACATACTACCGTTTCAGATTATAATGAACTGAACTTAGAAGTGAATAAAAAAGCAAACACAGAGGAAAAACTTGAACATCTTGAAATTAAACTGTTCACTACTAAGCAGCCATGGATCATAGACAAAATCAAAGAGAAAAACAAAATATTGCTGGAAACAAATGAGAATGAAGACACAATTATAAGAATCAGGGAGGCATAGCTAACAGAGTACAAACAGAAAATTTTATAGCTTTGAAAGCACACATCAGGAAGGAATAAGAACCCTACATAAATAATTAATGGTACAGTTAAAAACCAGAAAGTGACCAACAAAATGTACCAAAAATAAGAAGACAGAAGGAAATAATAAAGCTTAGAGCAGAAATCAATAATTAGGAAATAAAAAAATCTAAAATATTAAGAAAAGCAAGAGTTGTTTTAAAACTGGCAGATTACTAAAATACTACAGAGATTCAAAGGATAATCAAAAACTAATTTGAGAAACTCTATGCCACAAAACAAGAGAACCTGGAAGAAATTGATAGATTCTTGGACAGTTATGACCTCCCAAGTTTGAACCAAGGTATCTTGCATATCTGAACAGACCCATCACTACTGAGAAAATTAAAATGGCAATAAAAGTCTTCTCAAAAACAAAAAGTAAGGCCAGATAGATTAGCTAACAAATTCTTACAAACCTTTCAGGAAGACCTACTATCCTAAAAAATCATTAATTTCTTCTAGGAAATTAAAAAAAACAGAAAAATTTTGAATTAGTTTTTATGAAGCTATCATCACCCTGCAACCAAAAACAGACAGATATGCCAGAAAATACAGAATTAGTTGGGTCCGGAGCGGTGGCACAGTGGTAGGGCATTTGCCTTGCATGTGGCTGACCTAGGGCAGACTTCGGTTAGATTCTCCAGTGTCCCAGGTAGTTCCCCAACCCAGGAACGATTTCTGAGCAAATAGCCAGGAGTAACCCCTGAGCATCACCGGATGTGGCTCGAAAACCAAAAACTGAAAATAAAAATAAGAGAAAAAGACATTAAAAGAGAACTACTGACCAATATCCCTGATGAACACAGATACATTGATCCTCAACAAAATACTAGCAAGTAGAGTCCAATGCCTCATCAAGAAGGTTATACAAGGCAAGGCTGCCCTCTCTCATCACTCCTATTCAACATAGTACTGAAAGTACTTGCCATAGTGTTGCAAGTCAGCCCCTGAAGAGGTTGACTGATGGAGGGATGGAAGATGAGGACTTTCCCCTCCAGCTCAGAGCACGCATCTGCCACCCTGTTCAGCTGTCGGTTCTGTGGTGAAGGCTGCAGGAAGAAGGCCAACAGGCAGTCAAGCTTCCAAAGAAAACAGCTCTTTATTCCGTGAAGAGGCCGAAGCCAAAAGGTTTCTGTCAGGAAAAAAGCCCCCACCCTAGGATGGTACCTGATTCTGCTTCCATCATTGGGTGGTACCTGATTCTGGGGCATACAAGCAAGCATCTGTGGAAGGCGGGAGGCTTGTTAGTGTAGTTATTTCTCTAACTGCACTCACCATTCTTTATGGTGAGTTTCATATTGTGAGCTGGTCCTTCTGGCTTTCATCTCTATTGTCTCTGGGTATTATTACAATAGTGTCTCTTATTTTTCTTAAAACCCATGGATGAGTGACACTATTCTGTGTCTGTCTCTCTACCTCTGACTTATTTCACTCAGCATAATAGATTCCATGTCCATCCATGTATAGAAAAAAAATCATGACTTCATCTCTCCTGATGGATGCCAAGTATTCCATTGTGTATATGTACCATCATTTCTTTAGCCATTTATCTGTTGAGGGGCATCTTGATTGTTTCCAGATTCTGGCCATTATAAATAGTGCTGCAATAAATATAGGTGAGTAGAAAGCATTTTTGTATTGTGTTTTTGTGTTCACAGTGTATATTATTAGGAATGATATAGCTGGATCATATGGAAGCTCAATTTCCAGTTTGATGAGGAATCTCCATATTGTTTTTCATAAGGGCTGTACTACACGGCATTCCACCAGCAGTGGATGAGAGTTCCTTTCTCCCCATTCGCCAACACAGATTGTTCTTTTTTTTTTGGGGGGGGGGTCACACGCGGTGATGCTCAGGGGTTACTCCTGGCTATTCGCTCAGAAGTCGCTCCTGGCAGGCACAGGGGACCATATGGGGAACCGGGGGATCGAACCACGGTCCATCCTAGGTTAACGCAGGCACCTTATCTCCAGCACCACCGCCCAGCCCCCACAGATTGTTCTTGTTCTTTGTGATGTGTACTAGTCTCTTTGGCATGAGAATTTTTCGAGACATGTTTTGGGATTTACAACAGAGCTTTAAAATAAAATATTAGTCACAGTAATATATCCAAGATAAAATTTCTGTTTCTCAGAAACTGGAAAATAAAAAGTCTCTAAACTACAAATCTTCTATAAAATTCTAAATTTCAAATTATTGAAATATTATAGTGAGATATTGTGTAGAGTTAATATTTTAATTGTTTCTACTTATTTAAATAAAAATAAACAAAAATAGTTCATAATAAGATTTGAAGCAATATTGGATTAAGTTGCTCTGCCTTCTAATTAAAATTTTCTTTTGGGACTTGAATGTGACAAACTTGGATTTGATTCCCAGCATCTAATATATTTCCCTAACACAGCAACATTGATTCCTGAGTGCAGATATCAATAATTTCTGAGCACAGCTTGGTGTGACCTCCCAAACAAAACAACAGAACAAAACAAAAAACAGGTGTTTTTTCATTTTTTATTCTTTTTTTTTTTTGGTTTTTGGGTCACACCCGGCAGTGCTCAGGGGTTACTCCTGGCTCCATGCTCAGAAATTGCTCCTGGCAGGCACGGGGGACCATATGGGGAACCGGGGATCGAACCGCGGTCCGTCCTTGGTTAGCACAAGGCAAGGCAGGCACCTTACCTTCAGCGCCACCGCCCGGTCCCCTCATTTTTTATTCTTGATGTTCTGTTGTATCTTGATAAATCCTAAAATTAGATTTCCTCAAAGTTTCACAGTGATTTCCAGTACCATTTGGATTACTTTTGTTCATCACCAATATAGCAAAATGAGAAAATCTCTTCTCTGAGACAGGAACATTTTTCTTTAAAGCATGAGTAACTATGTTATTTCTCTTTGGTCTGAACATAGTAAGCACTATGGCAAATGTTATGGGGTAAGCCAATTAGCTTAAACCATGAAAGCTCCCCTCTACATCTTAAAGAAGCAGGTATAAACACTGAGTAGAAATAAAAAATGATCAAACTTTAACACCAAACCCAAAGTTAATTACAACAGAATTGATAACCAATCTACAGCAAGCTGTACATAGAGGGGACCTGTTACACTAGCAGTCCAGGTAGCAAAGGAGGGAAATATGGGATGCATTCTAGGAACAGGGGTAGAAGGAGGACAACACTGGTGGTGGGAATGGCCTTGATTCATTGTCACTATGTACCTAAAATATTACTGTAAAAGATTTGTAATTCACTTTGGTCACAATAAAAGTTATAAAAAATAATAATTAAAAAAAGAAGCAGGTATGCTTCTCCCATAGGCACATGTCACATGATAGAAACACTATTACTGGAAGGAGAGCATTGAGAAAGGTAAGTTCTTTACTCCCACCAATTGGTAACACTGACTATTGTGAGGTCAGCGGCCACTAGGCCCTGCCTCCCCACCCCATTCTCCACACACATTCCATGTGAGTCTGGAGCACAGGATGTTGAGGACAGTGTCATGGACACTGGGTTGCCTCCTACCATCTAGCTTGAAGTCCAATATGTGAGTAACTCCAATACAAATGAAAAGAGCCACTGAATGTGCCCTATTATGAATATCATCTTGGCATACCGACTAAGAAACAGAGAGTCCTACAGAGGAACTTATTTCTAATCTAAAATGGTAAGGGAAACAGTTTTTTGACATTTTAGATACCCAGTATAAGTAATAATCCTTAACATCATGCACATCTGAAAAATATTGTGCAGGCAAGCAGAAGCAGCAAAGATCTAACCTTTACCACCAACGAGATGCAGGAATGACTTGATAATAAGATATTCATATATTCCACTGACATTTATCAGTGTCTGCTATGTACTTGACCCAGGCTTAGGCACTCTATGGTTAGAAACAATTTAGCAGAGAATTTTATAACACCAGCTTTCAAACCTTTCAGGCCTAGAAGTAAAACCAAACTCCATCACTCTACTTCTCTGAGCCTCATTTGTCTCCTGTGATTAGTAAGCATGTACCTATTTTACACAAGTGTTGTGTATATAAATGATAAAAGAGAAACAGTAAAACTTAATAAAGGAAGCCTGCCACCACCCAAGCGATAGGCACTTACAAAAATCTCAAGAATCAGTAGACTACTTAATCAAAATTATCATTATTTTTATATTTTTGCTACTATCATTGTGCTCAAATGATTAATAAAGCATAGGTTCTGCAAAATAAGAGAGAAGGTCTGACAATTTGTCTTAATAGTAAATGTTGAAAGTGGATCAGGATAAAATGATACCAAAATTTTCAAGATAATAAAAATTCTTCTTTTTACTAGGGTTGAGTTTTACTGAGAAGTATTCCACATGCTAGTGAGATTGTGTATTGCTTTAGGTGACAACGTTTGGATCTTTTCTGATATTTTCCTAAGCCACCAAATCTGAATGTTAATAAAAGGCTGTTGGGGGGAAGTCACGCCAGCGACACTAACACTAGAGTGGGCTATTATTAGATTACACTCCCAAAGGCATTTGATAATTTGTTTAACTGAGTACAGTCATTTGTTTTGTTTGCTGACTACTTAGCAGATGGATTTGTGATTTTAGTAATTACTATATAAACATTAATAAGACATGAAATATTTTGTTCATTAGTACTTCATGTCATTTATTTTTTAAACAGTAAATGGGATGACTTGAATATATTAATGATTTCCAAATAGTAGCTTTGAAAAGATAATTATTTGGAGGTTATTCTTTCTAGACATTTTTATTATTAAGCTCTTTTATTCAACAACAAAGACTAGAGTCATTGTATTGTACTACATCCTAGAAAAGGCTAATTTGGCCTGCTCATCCAGAAAGTTTAATTTAGAAAAGTGCTCATTTGCACATTTTCCATTTTAATTCTTTCCAATGAGACTTCAGTGTCAGAGGATAACATACTTCAGAGAATCAAAGTTGAGCCTGAAGAATAATTTTCTAATAGAAATATATGGATAGTTATACTGTATTATCCCTATCTCTTT
Organism: Crocidura indochinensis; assembly: GCA_004027635.1. Taxonomy (NCBI): domain Eukaryota; kingdom Metazoa; phylum Chordata; class Mammalia; order Eulipotyphla; family Soricidae; genus Crocidura; species Crocidura indochinensis. Next base: position 6,749 of record PVKC010008074.1, on the reverse strand, counting down.
CACATACAAGTACAAACATACAAACACATACCAGTGGTTTGCTAGAGGCTGAGAGGAGGTTTGAACCTGTGTTTCAAACTGCTCTGTGATTTTCTCCCTCATGACCATATTCTTCCCTTCATACATGCATGCACCAAAAAGTTCTTTCATAGTTGAGACTGGCATCCATGGAGTTAGGTACTTAGGGTCTCTTCCGGGAATAACACGGTGGGGTGGGGAATTAATTCTGAGCAAGACAATTAGGTTTGATGCTGAATGCTCCCTTTTCTGAAGAATTTTCTCCTTGATCAAGGAGGGTGCTATTTCCCTTAAAGATGCAGATGACTACAAAGTTTTGAAGTGTCTGCCCTTCCCATTGTTGACAACTTCAAGCAGCTCTTGAACATCCACTGTGTGTTTATGGTTTCAGATCTTGGAAAGGCTTATAGTTCATGGTGGAGAAAGCTTTTCCACGAGGTATGTAGTGCACACTGGATGATGAGCACAGGATCAGATATAGTGCCAACTTGCTTTACTCTAAACTTAAGCCAGAAGATACAGACTCAAAGGTAGAAACTGCTGATTTCTTTATCTGATAACTTTTTGGGAACTCAAGTTCTAACAATCACTAAAACTCTCATCTATTACTTTTATTCATTAAGTGTGGTTTATGTGTGTTTCTTGCTCCTCACTAAAGAATTTTTAGTAACTTATATTTACTTTTATTGAGGTATATTTGAAAAATGCCTATATTAATTTTAGAAATAGTTAATATAATTTGGTATATATTGTAAAAACTTATCACAATGAAACTAATAGCCATACATAGTTTTAAAACAGTATTTATGGGGCCGGAGAGACAGCACAAAGTTGGGTGTTTGCCTTAGACGCTAAAGGACAGTGGTTTGAATCCCGGCATTCCATATGGTCTCCTGAGCCTGCCAGGAGCAATTTCTGAGCATAGAGCCAGGAGTAACGCCTGAGTGCTGCCAGGTGTGACCCAAAAACCAAAAAAAAAAAAAAACCCACATTATTTATGATGATAATATCTAAGATGATTATTTTTGTTTGTATATCAACTCAATACATGAAGAAATTTACAACTAAGATGCTAACTAACTCATCAAAGGTTAGTAAGTGACAAAACTCTTATCACTATAACTATAATGACTTGGGGTACTGGCAGAGTAAGTCTACTAATTTATGAAAATTTATATTTGGATTTTAGTAGTGGGTGCAATGTGACATTATTTTTGAGGTGTAAAACTATACTTCTGAACATAAAGTGGTCAGAGAGAATGTATAAGGAATGTACAGGCCTACTTTTTCAATCTTCATTATCACACAGTCTGCAGAGCATCACCAGATATGGACCTGAAGCCACTAAACTGCCAGGGTTACACAGATAATCCCTGGCAACACAGGCCTTAGCAGCACCGCATTCTCAGACTCTAGCATTGAATTGCCAATCACTTTTGCAGAATCATTAAGGGGGGAGGGGGTCCCTGATCCCTAGTTAGAGATCCCCATGAACCCCAAAGAAAAATATTGCATTATAAGGCTATGATTAATTAATTTTCATATAGAAATTCTCCACTTACAGCCTTATTTTTATTCTGCTAATACACAAAATTGTAACTACCGGGCTTTTTTTTTAGAATTTTTATTGTGACTAATGCGAATTACAAGTCTTTCACAGTTATATTTAAGGTACATAGTAAGTGTGAATTGGGACTATTCCCACCACTACTGTTGACCTCCGTCAACCCCTGTTCCCAGCATGCATCTCATACCTTCACCCTTTGCCCCTGGACTGCTAGTGCCTAGAAATTGTAAAACCTTCCCCCTCTGAGGTGCTGCACAATTTATTTATTTAATTTTTTTCTCATGATCTATTTTTGTTATTTATTTTTTTCTTTATTCAATTATTTCCTAAGTACTCAGACCCATCCTATAAGTGTCAGGCCTCCAACTGCAACCTATGAATAGATTTTCTAGTGTCTATAACTGGATGTGAGTTTTTCACAACCTGTATGTTTGCCTAATCTATATTGTAATAAATCCATGCCTATATTGTATATAGCCCCTCTTATATCCCTCCTCCCCCCATTTAGAACTCCTTCTATCCTCTCACCCCCTCAATCCTGATCTATTATGTTATCACTCCCTATTTAATAGTCATTACTCTCAGTTCTTAATTTATTAGGAACCAAGACCAACTTCCTGCCACAATAAGCTGCCACCCAGCTCCCATAGTGAAAGGATACCCTCTGGGTTCCATATCTCGCTGCAACCACCACTCCTGCTGACTCATTCTATACGGCCCTCCTTCTTACACACATGCCTTAATGTGGACTGTTACATGCTATGGGATTCAGCACTAGTTCAAGAACACTACCTGATCCCTTACTGCCACAAACCATTTTTCAGACTCAGTAAGACCACAGTGGGACGAAAATGTGCCCTGGAACTCACCCCTGCTTCTCAGTCACACTAAAAAAATAGGGTCCGCAAAATTGAGTGACTAGTGCTTATTGAGTTTGCGCCCACCTTACCTTTGCCAGAGAGTAGGGGGCTTGTGACTGGCAAGGGCTGCTCCTTGGGGAGAGCCCCCTGAGCTTTTATTCACACTTAGAATGAGAATACTAAAGTTTCATACTCTGAGTATTCTTTTTTCACATAATTTTTTAATATTTTATTTAGACACCTTGATTACATACATGATTGTGTTTGGGTCTCAGTCATGAAAAGAACACCACCCATCACCAGTGCAACCTTCCCATCGCCATTGTCCCAAATCTACCTCCTCTCCACCCAACCCCCGCCTGTACTCTAGACAGGCTCTCCATTTCCCTCATATATTCTCATTATTAGGACAGTTCAAAATGTAGTTATTTCTCTAACTAAACTCATGACTCTTTGTGGTGAGATTCATGAGGTGAGCTGGAACTTCCAGCTCTTTTCTCTTTTGTGTCTGAAAATTATTATTGCAAGAATGTCTTTCATTTTTCTTAAAACCCACAGATAAGTGATACCATTCTGCGTTTTTCTCTCTCTGACTTATTTCACTCAGCATAATAGATCCCAAGTACATCCATGTATAGGAAAATTTCATGACGTCATCTCTCCTGATGGCTGCACAATATTCCATTGTGTATATGTACCACAGTTTCTTTAGCTATTCGTCTGTTGAAGAGCATCTTGGTTGTTTCCAGAGTTTTGCTATGGTAAATAGTGCTGCAATGAATATAGGTGTAAGGAAGGGGTTTTTGTATTGTATTTTTGTGTGTCAAGGGTATATTCCTAGGAGTGGTATAGCTGGATCGTATGGGTGCTAGATTTCCAGTTTCTGGGGGGATCTCCATATCGCTTTCCATAAAGGTTGAACTACAGGGCATTCCCACCAGCAGTGAATAAGAGTTCCTTTCTCTCCATATACCCACCAACACTGTTCGTTCTCATTCTTTGTGATGTGTGCCATTCTCTGTGATGTGAGGTGGTACCTCATAGTTGTTTTGATTTGCATCTCCCTGATGATTAGTGATGTGGAGCATTTTTTATGTGTCTTTGGCCATTTGTATTTCTTCTTTGTCAAAGTTTCTGTCCATTTCTTCTCTCTATTTTTTGATGGGATTAGATAATTTTCTTGTAAAGTTCTGTCAGCGTCTTGTATTTTTTGGAGACTAGCCCCTTATCTGATGGGTATTGGGTGATTAGTTTCTCCCACTCAGTGGGTGGCTCTTGTATCCTGGACGCTATTTTCCTTTGATGTGAGGAAGTTTCTCAGCTTAATATATTCCCATCTGTTAATCTCTGCTTTCACTGTTTGGAGCGTGCATTTTCCTCCTTGAATATACCTGTAGTCTCAATGTCCTGGAGTGTTTTGCCTATGTGTTTTTCTATATAGCTTATGGTTTCAGGTCTGATATCAAGGTCTTTCATCCATTTGGATTTTACCTTCGTACATGATGTTAGCTGGGGGTCTAAGTTCAATTTTTTGCAAGTGGCTAGTCAGTAGTGCCAACACTACTTGTTGAAGAGGCTTTCTTTGCTCCATTTATTATTTCTTGCTCCTTTATCAAAAATTAGGTGACTGTATGTCTGGGGAACACTTTCTGAGTATTCAAGCCTATTCCACTGATCTGAGGGCCTGTCCTTATTCCAATACCATGCTGTTTTGATAACTATTGCTTTGTAGTAAAGTTTAAGGTTGGAGAAAGTAATTCCTCCCATTTTCTTTTCCCCAATGATTGCATTAGCTATTCTAGGGTGTTTATTGTTCCAAATGAATTTCAGAAGTGCCTGATCCACTTTTTTGAAAAATGTCTTGGGGATCTTTAGAGAGATCGCATTAAATCTGTATAATGCCTTGGGTAGTATTGCCATTTTGGTGATGTTAATCCTGCCAATCCATGAGCAGGGTATGTGTTTCCATTTCAGTGAATCCTCTCTTATTTCCTGGAGCAGATACTCTGAGTATTCTAAGTACAACACTTAGCACAAAAGTCATAGGGCCTTTGCCTTCTGACACAAGAAGAATCTGGAGATTTGTGGTGACTTTCCCTAAGAATTTTTCACTTGATCTTAGCCAAAAGGTTAGGAAGTGATTCCACTAAGAATTCTTTACAAATAGTGCTTAGTTGTGAAAGCTGTCGTTTTCAGTGACATATCATCAGAATTGTGCACCAGTAGCTGCTGCTTCACAGAGGGCATGGGCAAGGAAAGATGTTCAATTTCGGTTGCAGGTTTCTGCTGGTAGATCTAGTTCTGTCTTTGTTGTCTGGGCAACCACTTTCAGAATGTGAGAAACTTATGTTCTCTTTTCCAGTGTAGATCAATAGAAAGGACTAAAGATTGTAAGTATAGGTTGCCTGTTAACCACTATCACCTATAACTGAGAGAAAGAAATATATTTGGGGGGATCACATCATTGTTTCATAGATGCAGAAAGAATCAAAACCCTGGGGTCAGAGAAATAGTACAGTGAACATGGTGGTTGTTTTCTATGCCATCCAACAATGGCTTTGATTTCTGATATCAGAGCACAGCAAGGAGTCAATACAAAGAAAAATAAGCCCTGCTGAACGGAAGAGATTGCACAGAAGGGAGGAGTTGACTCTGAACTGGTTCAATCTTCAGCATCCCATGTAGTCCCCTGAGCACCACCAAGAGGAATAACTGAGTTCAGAGCCAAGAGTAAGCACTGAGTATCATCTAGTAAAACAAATCTCTGAGTGAGCAAATACCATGTCCCAAATGAATAAGCCCTGAGCACTACCAACTATAGTCCAACTTCAAAATTCCCAGCTCCTTTCATAGAATTCTGCAATCACAGCACTGGTTTTCTAAGTTTGATATTCTGTAGTATTTGTATTTATTCTTCCCATTAGAGTTGAAAAGATTAGGAGGAAAGTGCTGTATGACCAGAATGATGGCAAATATGAATGTGGGGATCAGTCTTAAATTCAGACCTTGGCTTTATCACTTGCTAATTGTGTCTCTTTGGGCAAGTTATTTAACTACCTTTAACCTGCTTCCTCATCCATAAAGTGGGATTTTTCATACATAGATGTTACATGGAACTGATTTTTATTCCATTCATCTGCCCCTGTGGCAGACATTACCATAGATGTTAGAGGAACAACTGTGAAGGAGTCATGGCACCGATAGCTCTTAAAGAATTTAAGCCTACCTGGAAAGGAACATAGCTATAGAGTTGCTTCAGGTCACAAAAGAGGAAGGAATATGATTCCTGGAAGCAAATAATAAATGATAGAGAAATCCAACCTAGGGGCCCGGGAGATAGCATGGAGGTAAGGCGTTTGCCTTTCATGCAAAAGGTCATCGGTTCGAATCCTGGTGCCCCATATGGTCCCCCGTGCCTGCCAGGAGCAATTTCTGAGCATGGAGCCAGGAGTAACCCCTGAGCACTGCCGGGTGTGACCCCCCCAAAAAAAAGAGAGAAATCCAACCTAATTTAGATGATAGTGAGGAAGGAGGGAGAAGGAGGCTCCCCCCACAAAAAAAGGATATTAAATATCTAAAATAAGGATGAAGTAGGTTGTCTACATATAACAAAATATCACTGCACAGAAGAAGGAACAATTTATTTTTAAGAGTTTACATTGAGGACTGCCTGGAAGAAGCCAACAGGGATTTCAGGGATTAGGTTGCTTCCTTAGCCCCTCTAGAAAGGGTTCAGATTTATATGCAGTTGGAACAGGCAAAATAATATGAGTAGAGGAAAGGTTTATAGTTTAAAGGTTTAGAGTCAAACTATTTGTCATTGATCATTGATGGTTGACAATTCCCAACATCCTGACTGAACAAAAGAATGCATAGTTTGAATGTGAGATTCTTGTCTCTGATCCAGAAAACATTCAGAATGTGAGGAAATGTCAGTTTAGAGATGACAATTCATCAGAAAGTAATTTTTTTTAGAGGCCAGAAAGATAGTAGAGTGTAATTTGCCTTTCATGAGTCAACCTGTGTTCCATTCCTAACATCATATTTGGTCCCTCTAACTGCCATCACCACCCTCACAAGGAGTAATTCCTGAGCACAGAGCTAGGAGAAAATCCTGAGCACAGCTGAGTGTGAACCAAAGCAAACAAAAAATTAAAAGGAATTTTGGAAAGAAAAGAAAGAAAAATTTCAGAAAGAAAAGAAAGAAAAAAAAGAGGTGAGCAAAGAAGAGGAGGGGAGGGGAGGGGAAAGGAGGAAAGTTGAGGGGAGGGGAGACATGGAAAGAGAAGAGAAGAGAAAGAAGA